>JAQIWX010001068.1:0-11801 GCA_034696785.1 Lepidocyrtus cyaneus | reverse complement strand
AGTGCCTAATCTAAGCTTGAAAAAGCTTCAACCCAGTTCATATGATCTGTGAGTCTAGTAGGAGCTTTTGGTCGATGCCCATTTTTATGCTGTTTCAAAACTGCATCTGCACCCCAATCAAAAATCACTTCACTCTAGTGCATTGACAGATAACTTTCATCTCTTGGTTAACGCCTACCTTACCTAACATTTCGCGTCAACTAAAAGATGCTTGTTCTCGTCAATTCCAAGTGAGATTTGTTATTATATTGAAAAGTCAGCAAAATTTTTACTACGCACGTGGCATTCAACATATGTACTTTTCGTATGTCATTCAATCAGTGATCCTGTGTTCAGGTTTTTGTTTTCTTCTACAGAAATAGTACTTTCTAATTCCTCGAAAAAGTAAGTTCCGAAACATCAGTCATTTTCTTTTCTTTATCCAAAATTCTTCATCATTCCGCTTTTGCGTTTCCTTTCTCATTTTTTGGAAAAGTAGTTCCCTTTCAGCCCACAATCCCCCAGAAAAAGAGCATTATGTTCCGGTATTTATTATAATACCT
This sequence comes from Lepidocyrtus cyaneus, assembly GCA_034696785.1. Taxonomy (NCBI): domain Eukaryota; kingdom Metazoa; phylum Arthropoda; class Collembola; order Entomobryomorpha; family Entomobryidae; genus Lepidocyrtus; species Lepidocyrtus cyaneus. Next base: position 11,259 of record JAQIWX010001068.1, on the reverse strand, counting down.
CGTTAGCGGATATATTTACTTATCTTATACATTACTAATAAATGGATTGCTATAATCCGAGCCTACTACATCATACTATTCAGTTCTGTTACCATTGTGTTTCTTCCATTGCATGTGATCCAACCGTAGAAAATGTGATTGTAGGTATAGGCAAACTCCAACCAAGCACAGGAAGAGGAGGCATGCATGCGGCAACGAAATCGGAGGAAATTTTGTTTTCTCTTATTCGGTCTCTAAAGCAGTAGTGGCCGGTCCTGGTCTGGCATTCATCTCACTAGTAAAACCAATAACTGCTGGGAAGCAAAAAAATACATCCACAGTTTTTTCGTACTTTTTCTCTTCTCGGTTCGTCTCTCACTCACTCACTCACTCACTCAGGAAAAAGAGCCAGCCTGTCTGTCTGTCTTAGCATCTCTACGAATGACGGAAAGGGTGGGAGTAAGGAGCCCTTCAGTAACCACAAGAGAAGCAAGTTAAGTTAAAGTGAGAGAAAGAAAAATACGGAGACTAATGCTCGACTCAACTGGACTATAACTGACAAGGGAGAAGGAATGCATATATTAGACCTAGCCATATTCCTGTGTGGTGGTAAAGAAAAGATTAGTCCATATTACAAAACTCTGACTACGGACTACGTACACATCTTATGGCTATGCAGCAGGGTAAGGACCACATCTCTAATGCCTTCTTCCTCCTTTTTTCATGGAAGTTCACGTGCACACAAGGGATCTTGACGAAACGAAAGGACTAAGCATTCCAAGAGCTGAGTGAAGTCAACGAGGGAACTAACACTAATTCAAGCCGACATATAATGCAAAAAAACGAATAGAGGAAACCTGGTTTCAAACCAGACGTAGAAAGATTCGAAAACAGGACCAGGCCAGACCCAACCTTCCATCCAACAAGCAACTGTATTAGGGATCCTACACTCCTCCGATCCAATGCACTTGAATAGAATGCATTGTAGCAAAATTCCTTGCTCCACTCTCTAAAGCCTTATCCCATTCAAAGAAAAATATGCTGCTTTTGGGTTAGGAAGACAGGGATGATGCAAGTTAGATGGAGGAAGAAAAAATATTTAGCTTTATTGGCAAGTTCAATTGGGTTCGTATTATGGGAGCGTATGGGTCCATGAAGATTTAGAAATGGGAAAAGGGTCCCTTCTCACTTTTAGTCAGAACAGAAATATGCTTTGTAACAAGTTGAAAGCGGGATAGAGAGAAGAAACCTTCTTTTCGGTCCAATTACGAAGTATTAAAGTCGGGCCTGTGAAAAAAAATGTAGCATATAGTAGAAGTAGAACTACATCTCCAAAAATTCGAAAGAAGTGGCAACGACTTCCTTTCTCTCCCTCCATCCTTGGTTTAGATGTAATGTTTACTTACTCAGCGCCAGTTTTTGGAGAGGAATCCTTTAGCGGGCGGTAATGGCAAGGAGAACGTAGGGGACTTGTTCCTGGTTTGGCAGGAGAAATATGGACTTGTAAACATGCATTAATACGGACAGCTCTCCCGATGCTAAACTATATTACACGTTTTCCTTTCAGATTTCTTTATGAGGGAAGAGAATCGTCAGTGAGTCTTCTCTAAATTCCCTTTTCTTTTCACGTGAAAAGGTAAGAAGGCTTTTTTGAGGAAGAAGGAAGAAAAAATATTTTTCAGTCCTGGCCTTTTTTTATTTTCTCTCTCTCACGATTTTCAGTGAAGCAAGAAAAGAAGAAGTCTGTAAAGGACGCTTTTGTTACAGAGGGATATTGTGTAGATTAGGTAGATACACAAATAATGGAAGTTCTCAATATGACACAAAGTCTAGACTACTACTACTGGCCCATTTAATACCAGTCTGTGAAATTGGATTCGCTTGTCGAGAAGAGGAAATCTTGGTCTCTCTAACTTAACACTTGCAGTTTTGCTTTAGGATCGCATCTGTGAAAGGACCTGGACTACATTGCTGACTCACTGTTAGAAAATTATATTATTTATTTCTATCGGAGAGTTATTGGAACGGGAACATGTAGCAAAATTTTGAGAAATAAGCACCTACATAAAATGACAACAGATAATTTAGCCAAAAGTCAAAAAATTAGAACTGAAAGTTTTACAAGTGTTTAAAACAAATTAACCCTTTTTACACACAAAAGGACATTTTAAAGTGGCCCTTTTTCCATAATCTGATTAAAATACTCAGAAATCAATTAAGTTAGAAGTAATTGGAAGCTTTCCTTACCTAGTTGTCTGTAGTCGGCTGTTCAGTACTGCCTAGTCTCTAGTGGATGAAAGTATGCGTATAATTACTTGGAAGAACAATAAAATTCAGTTTTGGAGAAAGTAGTTCGAAGAAGAAAAAAAATCCCCATGTCTGTATTCCTCCTCCTTCCCAGAGAATATTGTCTTTCCACTCTTCACTTTTTAATGTAAAAGCAAACCCCACCAGCTACTACTTGAGAAGTCAATGTCGCTGAGTGAAAACGAGGAGAAAGCAAAAGGGAACAGATGATGATGACTACGATGGCAAGTTTCTTAGCGCCCTACATGTACATGTGTGTCTTTGACTGGGAGTGTGTGAGGGCAATAAAAGATGAGAAAACGAGAGAATGGGCTGAAAAAGTAAACCAAGATGAAGAAGAAAGAGAAAGCAAAAAATTAATGTAAACTTTCACATTTTCTGGCTTGAAACTGAGCCATTACTGCTATTGCTTTCCACCAAACATACTACATCCAAAAAGGACGAAAAGGCTCACTATTGGCAAAGTATCTCTCAATCCTTGCGCCATTATTAAACCAACGTTATAGCTTATAGGTACATATATGAATGTGGTGCTATTTCGAAGATGGACTAGGACAGTGGAACAGCCAAAGTTCCCTTATGCTCCAGCCATATTTGGTACTACTCACAATTCTCTTGATTCTAATTCTGATGTTGATGGTGATGAGGACGAGGATGGTAGTTTAAACAAAAAAGTTTAACACTGGTAGCGAAATAAAGAGATTTTTTCCCAAGGAACTTGCTGGAAAAGTGTAAATTTAAAAGTGAAGAGTATGGCCATGGGTACTTCAATGAGTGGAAGAGGCCATATCATATCATAGTACTTTTCTCTATAGCCAACAGACCATTGCTCCCATGCCGTTACAGGCTGATTCCGACCGGGGAAGATTCCGACCATTGCAAATATTCCGACCAGCGAAAATTCCGCCCAGTGAAAATTCCGTCCGGTGAAAACTCCGACCAGGGATAACTCCGCCCAGTGATAACTCCGACCAGAGAAAACTTCGACCAGGGAAAATTACGACGATTGAAAGCTTTAGCTGCAGTTTTAATTTTACCACCGACCGCTTTCACTTCAATTTTTACAGTTTCTGGATTGCTGTTTAGCTTATCTTGGATTCTCAAAATTTCAATGTTTTTTTTTGTATAAGCACGTCGATTGCACTTGTTAACAAGACATTTTTGTCTACTCCATGGATGTCTATTACTACTTTCATTGGGTTTTTAGTTGTCTTCCTCATTATGTCGTTTATTTTTCTCATTGGTTTTTACAGTTACGTTTATGCTGGAACCACGTTAGGTTAAAGAAACCATCAAAAAAAAAATTAGCAGTACTTGCGACGTAGTAGAGAGTTACAATAGTTAATATTAGTTTGATTGAAGTTATGATAAGCTTTCGAATGACACCCAATTCGATAGCATCTCAACTGTAAAACATTTTCAAAATTTTACCAATTTCCAGTTTGCCTACAACGTTATTATTAGTGTCACTCAATTCAGTCTATGATTACCTTTCGAATGACACCCTATTTAATCTGGGTGACTTGCGAAGTTACGTCGTAAGTTAATAACACTTGCACAAAGTCGGTCTACCGTAAATACTTGGAGTTCAACAGCAACAGCACTATGAAAAGTGCAATAGACATGCTTACACAAAAAAAACATTGAAATTTTGAGAATTCATGATGAGTTTAACAGCAATCCAGAAACTGTAAAAATTGAAGTGAAAGCTGTCGGTGGTAAAATTAAAACTGTAGCTAAAGCTTTCAATAGTCGTAATTTTCCCTGGTCGAAGTTTTCTCTGGTCGGAGTTATCACTGGGCGGAGTTGTCCCTGGTCGGAGTTTTCACCGGACGGAATTTTCACTGGGCGGAATTTTCGCTGGTCGGAATATTTACAATGGTCGAAATCTTCCCCGGTCGGAATGCCCCTAGATCCCTCCCATGCAGTATCTTCATCATCATCGTCAGCATCAATGCCAACACCACAAAGTCTAGCATCCCATGATATTCCCCTCTAGTTATATTAGGAAGATGGAATGGAGCCTGCTCCTCGTCACACTCACACACTTGAAACTCTCTTTAACCATGGATGCCTTTTTAATATGGCATTTGAAATGAAGTGCCATATTTACCTAGGCACTTAACGTTCAAGAAACTCGAAAGATTTTTTTCTCCCCTTTTCTTCCCACTTCTTTTTATTATCAGAAGGATTTGGATGATGCCACTTGTTCCTAATGGATGAATGAATAAGTAGTCGAGGGACTTTTTCCCATCCTCCTTGTTCACTTTTCTCCCCTTTCTCCTTTTTAAGACTTAAAACTATCAAATTCAACTTAAATTTATAGAAAAAAATGTTCATTTCATAAGGTATAGCTTGAACTTTCTTCTACAGATGAGCTACAAGATACTTACTTAGATAATGAACAATTTCGTGATTGTAATAGACGTAAAGAGAAAACTCTTTCCGGAAAACCTTGACACGATAATATTCGTCTTTGTTTGCCTTCAACACTAAAAAAAGTTCAGCCTTTAGCATGTGTGAGTAGGACAAATCGTGATATATCATTTTATTTAACTGTTATTCCAGTTAAGTTAGGCTAGACAAATGTACTTGTACTTAATAAAAAACAAACTGTGTCAAATCATTTAACTTTGCTGCAAGGACAAAAATGCTTCCCAGTTTACTTGTGCGCCACCAGCAAATATCATCGTCATCATTAGCCATCCTTTTCCGTATTGTTATCCAAGAGAAAGTTACGTAGCTTTCACCTTCGACGAGAAAATATCTTCCAAGGAAATGGAATAATTCCCGACCGTCTGCACCCTTGATGAATCCATAGAAAGTGGAGAACTACAACCCAAGTTAATCTTTCAGATGGGTTCTGCCCACAAAAGTAGACAAGGCATTGCTTGCTTCTGATAAATATGAAGGCGGATATTTTCCCCTTCCTTATGATATCAGTCTCATTATATAAAAGTTGGTAACAAAAGCAAGAAAAAAAACTTTCTCAATCGGGGAGGAGAACTCGTAATAAGTACAGCATTGCTCACTCACATGTACCATCCATCTGACTGAAAGTAACCACGAAGGGAACAGATGGAAACAGCCCATCTGTATGCTTTAGTTTTCCAAACTCCAACATTCCATTCTTTCCATTTCATCTCCATTACTTTTTCATTGTTGATTTGATTTGATTGAAAAGAAGAACTAATACGATCTCTGGCAGAGAAAGAAAGGAGGAAGAAAAAAGTAATAAATAAGTCCCGTCCTTCTCCCTCCCTATCCTTCCATTTTCCATCTCAAATTGTCGAATTCATTACTTCATTGAAATTGTTAACATTTTTCTTTCCTCCTAGTTCATTTACTGTCAGAAATTTCTCAGAATGTTACACACTTTTTTTACTCCATCTTTGCTCAAAAATCAGGACGAGGTATGTGTAAGACAATCCAAAAAAAACAGGTTCATTCCATTCAGTAAAGTCAAAATTTAAAAGATGGGTTCCGCAGATTCCGTGAAATATCTTCTGGTACTCGTATTTTATAGCGCTGAAGAAACAGATAATTCACCTGGAGCATCCTCTAAATCAGGTACAGGTGAATAATTTATATGAAAGTCTAAAACAAAATGAAATGATTTGGAAAACGGCAGCGACTCCAACCTCACCTACTTTATCCTTGAGCGGAAACTCAAGTAAGTCAAAGAAATATGCGATACTATAATACTTCCGTTGATTATCCTGCCATGTCAGGATTTTTTATAACAAAGACTCATCCGTTTAATCCCTCACAAGAAAAATTCCAAGAGAATTTTTAATGCGTAGAGGTAAGTAGGTATAATGCCATTCCTTATGGCCATGTGTGGTAATAACCCATTTCAAGATTCGTTATAATTTTTTTAGCCTCCTTGAAAGAAAAATATGTAGCCTATTTCTGCTGCTGCTTTATAGAAATAAATGAATCAAGCTTACGATACAAAAATCCTTTCGGTTACATTTTAGCTTCAGCTTGGAAAATGGGAATTATTCATATTATCTTCGAGGAAAGGGTATCTTACCAATGATCGTCCAGCTTGCCGTAGGTGACGATACCTCTAGCTGAGCATCAAAAATATCACTTCAATAAAGTACTCACTACATTTCCAGTGAATAGAATAAACTGGAAAGGAAAGGGAAAACATAACAAAAGAAACCATATCCGACTTTCGAATTCTTTGAATCCGAGTGAAAGTAGAATAGATATGTGAAAAGTCTACAGTAAATATATATACCTACGTATAACCATTTATATCTTTGAATTTGGCCAGCTGACTGCTTTTTTGAACGGTTTACTTGGTTTGTGCTTTTTTTATTTTCCTTCCTTTCTCCGAAACTATCTTCACCTATCTAACTTTCTCTTCCATTACATTCCATACTTTGTTGATATGTTGAAGAGGCGAAGAAAAGGGGAAGCAGAAAAACGATTGAAAGAGTGGCACTTTTTTCCTAGTTCTGCCAAACGGAGAAGAGTTGTTGTACCACTGCCTGGAACAACTTAAAAGGGTAATCAATTTTTTGATGGGTTTACTTTCTTCTCTCCCTCTTTCAATTCTTTTCCTCTCCATTTTAGTCCAGTATACTTAGTACTTCCTTTCTTTCTCTGATGATCATCGGGATGATGATGATGGTATGCAAATGTGTGTGTGGATCTTGGTTGGTAGGCTTTACTTTTCAGCCTATATTAGCGGATTTTTTCTTCTTGTTTGGAGTGGAATGTGATTTTTTATTCAACAATGTATCTTTCGTTTTTCACAGAAATATCTGAGGTAGAGATGGAAAGATTACACTGAATCCCTTCCGATTTCACGTCATTTACTGGTTAGTTGAAATGGATTGGATGGATGGATAGCCGAATGAATTGACTGAATGAATAGCCGGACAAAAAGGAAAAAACTTTGCAAGCTAAAGATTATCTTTTTTGGTTCACATCAACCAACTTTTACGTTTTTGAGTCCCTTTTTTTTTACAAGATGAACTATATGAAAATCGAAAAGGATAGTGTTTATGAATACTTTTACTTTCACGCGTTGAGGGAATGGTTTTTCCAGTAGAGTTGATTTAGCCCAGCCCTGTTTTTGTCAGTGGATGATTGGTACAATGTGAAAGTAAACGTATGCAAAATCTTTTCCAATTTTGGATACGGATCCATGCCAAGGAAATTCGTTCATTAGTTTAGTTTATTGTTTCGTGGAGGCTAATTTACAACAAAAAATTTATAGGGGATTTCTTTGAAGTATTTATTTCATTGTTTTCAATCATATCTAATACTATGTCTCAATTTATTCTTCAAGATTTACATAGACGCTGCTGCATGCATATGCATAAAATGTACTACATATATTTCTTTCTGGTAACATCTTCCGCTTATTTGTGACTCTTCACTCATAATTTTCATTTCACTTCCAAGTAATTCCTTCTTCAAAGCCTTAAAGAAAATGCCAAATTAGACAGTAGCAATAGGAGAAGAGGACAAAGCCCCTTTTTTAGAAAAAAAAGTTTGTTTTTGTGTGCATATCATGTGTGGTACTGGTGCTTTGCTCGCTCTTTGGATATTTACCCAAAGGAAATAAAATGGGAAATGGAATTACTTAAGCAAAGCTGATTGTGACTGTCTAAAAACGTGTGTGTGTACGTGCCCTTTCATAAATGAATCCGTCTTTTGTTTTACAACTCTTCTGTCTCCTGTCAGCCACCATGTTGGAGAGGGTATGTCAATGCGGAGATTGTTTTTCAAGAGTCTTCCACAAATATTTAAGTCCCTTCCTTTCAGCCAGTTTTTTTTTGTCCAGGTCCAGACCATGGTTCCCTCCAAATCTCAGGCGTATTTTATATCACATCGTGCTGCCACAAGCAAAACTCTATAACTGTTTTTGTTCTAATTGTTATGAAGAGATTTTTTGTTCTTTCTCAAGTTCAACATACCTATTTTGTATGCTCCTCTCTCACATCATTTTCTACTCAAAGAGGACCAAAAAACAGTCTGAGTGAGTTTAAAATTAAAAAGGTCCAATTTAAATTAAATTACTGTCTGTTTCTGAACACACGATGCGTAAGGGAGTAGGTACACCCATTTATTTAAAAAAAAGGAATGAAAATAGAGAACTAACTTAAGAATGATATGATAAAAGTAGAAATGGAAGGAACATGACCCATAATAACAGTCACTGTCTAGAGAAGGTATAGGTAGTTGAGCTTTTAAAAACTTAAAACAAGAGAGGAGACACTGGAGAAGCTTCCGCTGAGGTTATATTTGTTAGTGCATTATAGTTATAAGTACAGCGTACAATATTGAAATACGTTTGCTGACTACGCATCAAGGGAAGTTAAAAGTAAAAGAGATTTTCTCTGAAGGAGCTTGTATATTTTCTTAATCTGGGTTTCGTCAAGTAGAGCCTCTGAGAGACATGATGATGAAATGGAAAGTGCTACTGCATAATATACAGTGTCAAATATCTGTCCAAAATGGGACTGACTCTCTAAACCGTGTTTAAGTCAAGAAAAGGGAGACTTCAGAATTCAAGCTTTAAAACAGTGGAGGGGTTGAAATAAGTCCGAGCACTGTATTTGTAGGATTAAACGAGAAATCCTTCTCTTTTTAAAGCACTGCACCGTTTTCGGCAGCGAGAATGGTCTTTTATTGCTTTTTAATTCTTAGGAGCACGTTATGTTATGAACAAGCTCAGTTCTCGCAGTGCATTCGTGAAGCTGATAGCATTGGTCAAGACGTTGTAAGTTGTGCTGTGTGTTATTCCGTTTACTTTTCATTTAGAAAAATAATCATTCGTTTCCGTTCTCCGACCCTGGGGATATTCTCACGCTTTCTCAGATCAGCTTACTGTATATAGCTTAAAGTGCATTGGCATTGTAGTAGGAAAGATTCTCTTGGATATCTGGAAAGGAATGAACACAAAAAATCCATGTTCACGTGCAATGCGACCTCTTATTGAATAGCTTTAGTTGTAAACAATTTCCAGACTGCCTTACAATAGCAGTTTAGAGATCCTTCACGGAGGTCTATGTTTACAAATAACAAGAACTTTAAAAGCAGACTAGATGAAATCGATCCCTGCTATTACACTCTTAACGTAATGTTTACTATCTGGGCAAAAACGATGGAACAACTGATACGAAACAAGCATTGGCCAGGGACAGTTGTTACTGCTTGCTCGAGTAAAAGAATTTATGATTAAATACGACAAATTAACTGCATTTTAGCAAATAATTAATTTAAATTACTTTGTTGTCTTGTCTAAAGCTCGCCACGTGCCTGCCACTAACAATGTACGAATGTAATGTATTCAGTCAGTGTCATGAATAATTAATGCATGAAACCCTTCTAACACTCACATAATTTAAATCATTGTAAAATATGCGAAGTGCATAACAATAGACGCATCACATAAAATAAAAAATATTCCATGAAAAATATCTCATTATCATATTGAAGTCTTTATTATCTTAATATGGAAAAAATGGGGAAAAATACAATGCTTGCACTTTTGTTTTGTTAGTGATCGTCGGATAGCACAATGCATCCCAAGTACGGTACAACAGAATGAAAATCTCAATGCAGCAGTTGTACAAGTGCTGCCAAACAATTGCCAAACTATTCATTTAAAAAAATGAAATAGCGTTTTAGGTCATTACTATTATCAACATCATTTAAAAATATATAAGGAAGCCATAATGCGTACTTATACGAAACCGGGCATCCAACAAAAAGTAGCAGTGGCCCAGCATATTTTGTAGGATGAATGTAGGTCCAAATGAGAATCTGAGAGTTTTGCTTGCACACAATATGGTTGTGGAATGACATAACTTATGAAAAAGCACATTGAATTACCTACTTTTGTTGGAGTGGGAGAGGAGACTTTTTTTTCAACAGTACTGTTTTGGCCACTACTTACTTTGTCTGTGTGTGTCCGCTCATAAGTCTTTCTGAAGAAGGGAAGTGATGACAGAGATAATTTTTGACAAAAGCTCAATTACAATATAAATTGAGCAATTTAAAACCAGCTTTTGTAGCAAAGCTTAGCTCATCAAAAGGAAATATGATGGTAGTAAAAAATTTGGAATGTTTCATTTTTACGATTATTGCTCCGCTGACAAGCTTCCTTTTTTCGCTACTGCCTACATACTTTGCCATGAAGGCTTGCTTGTCTTTTAGGGTGAGGAGAAGAGAATTACAACATTTTAGGTTGACTACTGCTATGTACTACTACATTATACTTCCGTATGGCTCATGAGCATCCGCAAAAAAAAGCATTCCACCCAACTTGAAATGCTCACTGGAACCGATGGACAGAACTCATTATAAATGGTACAAAATATGGAGAGGGATAAGTACTGACTGTGTAGGAAGGAGCATCATCATTGCATAAAAAGCGTACTTATAGCTATGATGCATTTTACGAGCGGGTATTTAAAATCCTTTTTTTTTCAAAAAAATGCTGATGGCGATGGCGTCCTCAGTATAATTAATAACATCGTATTCTGTATTCTTTCGGTATCTGCACACAATCAGTGCTGAACTCGGCAGAAAGCCCTTAATATGATCAACAAAATCGTTGGCTCTTACGCTGGGCTGCAGACGGAGAGTCAGCAACTGGAATAGTTTTTCATTTGCACACCCCACATATGAACCCAATCTGGCTGCTCATGTTTTATGAATTTTCATTTCTTTCACCGTACACTATTCCGGGATTCATCCGGAGAAAAAAATGAATGTCTGGCTGGAAAGGAAACGAATAAGCACTAAGCACAGCTAGCTCCACAACAATAACAACTGTGCAGATAGGATACATATAAGCAAATTGTTATCTTTTTTACTTTCCCTTCCCCGTCAATTTGCATTTATAGCTGAGAAGGAGAAGCTAAACGTATTTGCAATTGATATCTGAATCATTGCCACATCCATCCGCATCATCCCTTCAGCTTTCGCCCATGTTTTGACTTC
>JAQIWX010001067.1:0-11802 GCA_034696785.1 Lepidocyrtus cyaneus | reverse complement strand
GACGGTGGAATGATCAAGGAAGTACTTCCAGGAATTTGCTCACCCAACTGTAGCAAACCAGCGTCATTTTCCCTATACACAATTTCGGAAAGACAACCCAACATCATGATCCATAATATATGTTATAGATCAAGAAATAGTTTTTTACTGATGTAAAAAGGACATGAGCCTATAGGTACCTCAACTGGTCAGTGTAGTAAGCGTCAAGGCTGACAGTGACCTCTAGCTTTGGGATTAAATTTGGATTGTCAAAGTGAACCTTTAACGTAATAAAAATCAAAAAATTAATGATCCAAAAATTTAAAATTAAAACAATTCTTAAGAAAACCACAAAAATATAGACTGTCCATTGTCCATCCATATTCCTTGTTACCTGTAAAAGGAAGAATTCTGACATAGATTCTGACATGGGAAGACCAACATGCTGAGGGAAGAAAATTGCCTATGTGAAAACAACACATGGTCAGTTGCACAAAATTGTTGTCACGAAAATAATAAAGTGGATAAAAAGTGGATAAAGGGTAGTTTATAGTCAACTGCGGTTCAATCTAAAGACTGTTCTCCCACCGCTCGACTTTCACTCATTAGAGAAGGGACACTCTAAAAGGATCCTGCAGTAGTGTGAATCTCTACCTTTGAGATTATAGGTGATTCGCAGGATACCCATTCTGTACTGACCAAACGGTACACAGAGCCGAACAGGATTAGGTAGCAGTCGTACTCCAGATGGCGGTCACCCATCCATCTGTTTCAGCGAAGGTCGGTTGCTTAACTTAGTGATCTTACGAGTACTGTTAGCTCCGTTCCAACCTGGCTACTAAAATAATCTGACAAAAGTATAAATCGACAAGTCCGAAACTTACCCTGCCATTCACAGCCCATACATGAATTGTCTACAAAAGTAAGAGAATTTTTAAATTACTTTGAAAAACAATTCAAGCTTGTTTTTATTGAAACCGCTTTTAAACTTGTAGTTTAATTACCTCTCTACAGTAACTCGTAGGCAGAGGATTAGTCTGATCTGCAACAAAGTAGCATTCGCTTCCACCACTCCTAGACGGTCCTTCAAACAAAGATTCTGCACTTGTCCCTTCTGGAGCATTGCAGCGATGAAGTAGCAAATGATGTACATGATTTCGATCTTTTTCAGTGGGGAACACGGTGTTAAACTAAAAAATATTAACAATGAAAACGTTTTGATTAACTTAGGTTTGGAATTGGAATGATTAGCGTGCTATGCTATCCTCGGGAGTCTCAACACTCAACTTACCCCAATGATGTGCTGCTTGGTATTAGTAGGGACTTTGTGGAAACTGCACCAATAGACCGTATCCTGAGTAGGAAGCACTAGTTTCTTTGTCATCCGAAAGAGATTCATATCAGAACGGGCATTTTTCTTCCAATATTTTGCTTTCTGGATGGCCGGATCGATTTCTCTTGGAACAAGGTCAGGGTCGAGTAAGTAAACTTCGTAGGTTCCTCTTGTCTGGAAATGATACTGCAATTGGTCGTCCGCCTCACTGCAAAATTGAAAGTTTTGGGCTTTATTAAAATTCGAAACGTTTTTCTCGAAATTCACAAAATCTTAATGTTGAAACCTAACCTGTATGCCCATATAAGTGTAATTGTATCCTCCTGTACAGTAAAAAACAGCGTATTATTAGTGTCAGTCAATTTGTAATTTTCTCTTCGAAGGGAAATACGAAGTGCTTACCGTAATCGGTAAATCGTGCTCCTTGTCACATGTGTCGAAAGGCCGAGACATGCTTAAAAACGTTTGTCCTCCCCGCTCCCAAGCGTTATGCAACGTCCAGTCCTGGCTCGGATCTATTTCCGGAAGCTGATTGCCCTTGGCATATCGATCCTGTAAATTGGGTCATGTTACATTTGCTTTTGTTACAAATGACCTTTCACTCAAATTTTATAAATGTTGGAAACAATAATATTACCGTGAAATAGGATTTTCCATTTGGATAGACACCTCCAGAACAGAATTATCAGGAATAATTATATTTACATTATTAATTAATTTAATTCATAAGGGGAAATTATTGTACTTTTAAAGGGGCTTACCTCCTATTACTATATCAGATCCGGTCATTTTTCCTTTCAAGGCAAGACCTATAAACATGTTATGTATGTATTAGATTTTCCAACCTATGACAGCTCACAAAGTTGGAGAACAATTAACTTCGGTAAGTTTGGTGGGGTGTTTAAGGTTTAAACCTAAACTAATCTAAATTAAAGAAATCTCGTTATATTTGACAAGGAAAAGGGCATCCTTCCAAGGGACCGGTACCCTTGTAAACCTACATAGCGATTTTCTTTCTACAAACTAAAAATATATTCTGACTCAGCTCGATGAGGACTTTCAAATGAGGTATAGCACCCCATCAAAATCCGAAGTGCCCTGATAAGTTAATTAAGCCGTTTGATGAATTATTGCCATTTTTCTTACCTAAGCCGACATACCCCTTTGTAAAAACTGTCACATTAAAAATCACTCTTTTCGAATCCCAATCGACCAACCATTCCAATTGGTATTTCCCATCTTTATCCAGCGTAACAAAATGTCGATACGCATTGTCATCAACAATGTAAGCGCTAACAACACAAAACACATTTACAATAGCAATGCATGCTATTGTATAGTAAAGACCACTTTTCATTCTTAATCGATTTCGATCAGAAATTTATGCAGATAATATGACTGTTTGCATCGTTGACTTACAACTGACTGACAACACTCAAAATGTTTGGTTTTAACTAAAGATGTAAAATGATTGTGGCAGATTATTTTGTATTTAGGCTAATTATGTACTCTGGTATTTTTTGTTTAGTTTTTTATTATAATTCATTAACATGACTTCATGTAAATGGCTGGTGGTGTGGTGTATCCAGTATCCACTCCTTTAAATCTAAAAAATAACAACAAAGGAATATTTTTGCAATTTTGATCGTCCTTGCTAAGTTTTGTTAGCAAAGAACGATTATTGATAAACATCTTAACGCGTTGTTTTGAGATCAATTATAATTGTTTCTAACCATTTTGTCCATCGCCTTTTATGTATGAAAAAATTGAGGTCTTTATCATCTCAATTTTGTTTGGCTTGTTTTATCTGATTAAGGACGAATAATAAGTTGTGATTCATGCGTAAAAAATACTTGGCAGGTTCATTAATAGATAAAACTGATTTGGCAGAGTGGGCTTAAGGGTGGGATAACAGTGTTAAGGGCGGCTTAAAAAGTAATCATCAAGGTACCTATTAGAAGGTGGGAAAGGTTCTGGGGAATATGATGGTGGACCTGCATTGTAGATAACTTCTACTTCTATAACTGTATTAATATGCAGGAACACCATCAAATCAACACTGTTGCAAGCATGTCAGGTGCTTTGGCTAAAACAAAAGAAGGAGTCGAGTCGAGTCATGCAAAACATGGGCGAATTCCTGACACGTTGATACTTTTGACGAAAAAAAAACTAATAAGTAAAGCTTGTGCAAAAAGTCAGTTTTCCATTTGCATTTTTACAACTGGCGAAACATAGGGAAGTCAAGGAACTAAAGACAATTTTTAAATACAGGGTGTAAACACAGAAGTTAGCAATTATTGTTGATATTGATTTGTATTTGTGTGGCTTTTGTATATCACGTATATTGCATGAATTCATCCGAAAATGCGACGATAATAAATGATATTATGATTGATTAGATGTCTTGATTCTCACAATCAGCTTTCAATAAACTATAATACTCCGCCAATTCCTATCGATGGGTTCTTGATTAATGATTGAAATTACGCTAATGAATGAACGGGATGTTGTGGTTGTTTTGATCCTGGGTGGGGACTATCCAAATATGATAATTTATTGGAACAATTATCACATGTTACCGATCATTATAACTGCCTAGGTTTATTACCTTAAGATGCTTGTCATAATTTTTGATACTGATTAATGAAATGCTTAAAATTTTAAATATGTTTAAAAAAATAAAAGCGGTTGCGGGTTTGCAAAAAAAAACAGAGTGCAAGGAAAAGCATACTTTTGACAAACATCAATGGAAAATGGAAACACAGGACATGCTGCTACACAAAAAGTGATGACAAAAATCTAAATTTGAAGAAATGACTGTGTCCTGGACCGCTATTAGAACAGAGAATAGTTTTGAAATTTTGATAAGCATCGACGGATCACCGAATGGGATTTTGCAGATACACACTTGAATTAACTTTACAGTGATGAATTCAGCTGCAGTGATTGATTCGAAAGAAATATGCAAATTTAGTCTGGATAAAAAAGGAACAAGAGGAACATAGAACAGGACATATGAAATTTAAAGTGTGTTTAGTAAATTCTACAAAGAATTTGGTAAACATGCATTTACTAATTTCGTTCATAATTCGCTATGATTTTAATGTCCCATTGATTTGTACTGTAACATTTAAGCAGTTGTTGACATTAGACACACCCCCGCATTATAACGCCAATTATATTTTAAACATAGTTTATTGCAACTCATTTCCTCGCAGCAACTTCTTCACAGTTCCCCTCCTTGAGCACTGAGCAGGTTTTCTGTATCTCGGGATATCCGTTGGATAAATGGAGACATGGTCAGTATCTTCATCAACTGACAAAAACGCTCTTCCGTCACTCCCTGGGAGCCTTCCAGTCCTCTCCAATACTCCGCTGCTTATCTGCTGTTGAATTTGATCGGAAGGGTTCTCATAGTAGAATCTGGGGCATTGTGAGACATGTGGCAGATAGGTTTGCAATCTTTGAAGGGTCTCACGGGTTTGAATGTCCCAATCTATGTAATTATTCGCGTAGTCTCGGATAGTAAGCCCTCGGTATTCTAAAGGAGATGACACGACCTGCTGCCGTATGTTCCTGTACAAAAGTTAATTGTCAAGTTAAATTTAAAAACTAAAATCAGTTTCCTTTTTACAAATCAGTAGATCATTACGTATAGTTAAATATATTACCATGTCACATTCTTGATTCCAATAAAGTCCCAATATTCCTTTTCCCTAATTTCGCTCCTGCAAAGGGAGAAGCCTGGCGATCGGCTGTAATAGTACATGAAGGATGTGCACATTTCTTCTCTCGTGCTAAAGCCGCCGTGAACGACTCCTGTTCGATTGGTGCTTGCGTAATTGCATCCTTTAATTGGTATTCAATTCAGAAACACAGGCACGATGATGATCGTAACATAAGTAGGTAGTTGGTCATTTGTAATAATAATAACATTTTTAGGCAATAGTAATATGTACATACAATTGTACAGATCAAGCAATAAGGCCAAGACGTAGGTAGAATTTTTATCATTCAACTTACGGACAACAATTTGGTCCCCTTGCAGAAGTTTGCGTTCTTCGCGAAGAATACGGAATTGTTGGTAGTCGAAATTATAGTTATCATCGGCTAGGATGAAAGGAAGCTCGGTGTTATCTCGGAAGTGCATGGATCTTACACCCCGTCCTACGTACGGGGTAATATCAGAAACAGATTAAATCAATTAAACCTACAAATGTTATTGTAAAATGAAAGTGTTCAATCTAAATACTTACCAGAAATATGCGTATGAAGGAACACTGCAAAGACATTGGCGCCTTCTGGAGGGAATATTCTTTTAGTACAACCTAACATTTATGAAAAACACCATATTAAAGCCAAAGCTCAATTTTATTTATAAAATCCTATGCCAGTCAGTAATAATTAGCAGTGATTGATCGTTGTTTAACCTGGAGCACAGTGACCATATATGTAATGGCTGGGAGCTGAAGGGGGAATAAGAAGGGTCGCTGCTCCAGGCTGAAGATAACCCAGTTATAGCAAACCGATATCGTTTTCTCTGCAAACATTTATTGACATATCACATATTACATATGTATTTCAGCTAGTATATACACTATCACATTATGTAGGTCTGCCTGATTGAATTTCTAACCTGAGGTTACTCGTATGATACAATTCCAGCGAGACGGTTATATGTCTAGTCACATTGAAGCGATTATCATAATGTTTGCCTTGTTTATATTTTATCACTCACCCTTCCACCCACTCCCCATACATGTATCGTTTCTCTACAGTATAGAACGGGTAATGGATTTGGCAAATTTAAAATGTAACATTCCGACCCACCACTTCTTCTTGCACCTTCAAAGAACTCCACGGGGTTCGTCCCAGGAGGACTTTTGCACCTATGCAGCAACAACTAGTGCACATGAGCTCGATCCGTTTCAGTGGGAACACTGTGTTAAACTGGAGAAACAACTGATTCTCATTAAAATACAATCACTGAATAACTATCAATCAAGCTATTTACGGATGTAAAAACAACTAATTACCCCGATGACATGCGGCTTTGTAGATGTTGGTGCTTTATGAAAGGAGCACCAGTACATTGTGTCTTGACCAGGGACCCTCATTGTCTTTTTTATATTATAGACCGACACGTTAATTGGCGTGTGTCCCGAACTTACCTTTTCTATTCCTCTGTGTGTCTGAGCGCAATATACTTTTTTAGTATTATTTTGGTATAGGTCTCTATTTATTAAAATTAAATTTATATTCAATGTATGTAAGTGATTATGGTTATTTTTTTACCAGATCTGGATCAAGAAGGTAGATAGGCATAGCACCGCGATTATCAAAATGGTATTGTATGTCATCATCAGCTTCACTGTACGCCCATATTATGTAGAGAACATCATCCGTAATTGCCAAATCGTGGTCTTCATCGGAGGTGTCCAAAGCTCTTGAAAAGGCCAAATAGGTTTGTTTGCCAGTCTCACTTGCATCATGAAGGGTCCAATCTTGGCTATCATCCATTATTGGCAACTGGTTGCCTACTGCATGCCGGTCCTGAATTTGGAAAAAAACAAATTAAATATATACATTTTTTTATTAGAGATTAGTTCAAATGAATAAGGACTATAACTATTCTATAGGTCGCCCATTCATGGAGAGTTCTAGTTCAAGTGACTCTATCTTATATCGGTAAGGGATTTAGTCTAATCGGGACTCCAGTCGTGGTTACTAGCGATTACAACAGATTGTTCTATCCGGCGGCTCTTTGTGCGAGCGCTTGCACTGCTGCTGGAAAATCATGCAGATTCGCTGCATTCGCCACGTCTGGAGATACTTTCAGAAAAATTCCAAGGCTTTTTAATCTAATCGGAACTGTCGTCGTAGCCACATGCAAATACAACAGAATCTATCCGCGACTTCTTGTGCAAGCTCGCCTCTCGCACTGCTGCGGAAGGATCATGCAGATTCGCAAGGTAATATTGGCTACGTCTAGAGCTTCTTTCAGAAAATCCAATCCTTCTTTCAGAAGTTTTGTTTTTACTTGAAGGTCCAATCAAAGAATTGAAATGATTGTCACATCCCCGCCTGAAAATGCTCTCTAGCTGTTTCCGAAGTTGGAAATAATCGAATTGACTGGACTATTGAAAAAAGGAATCGGATTCAATATTATCATCGGTATTTACCCCAACTCACACAATGTCCACCTCTTATATAACCGGCTCCAAATACCGCTCCCAATAATACGGGACGAGGGACAATTCGCCAGTTTCCAACCGTCCAAAGAAACAATCTATCAAGACGAACGCCGCAATTTGCATATGAAACTTTATCATTTGATGCAATTGAAGACGTTGAGGATGAAATCATAGACCCAGAATATGAATTTGTGAGCATTTACCGAAGTGACGTCGTCTCATATGTCCAACCCAGCACATGTCCATCTCCCGTCTCTGGGAGTGAGAAAACGTCATAGGATTCGTAAGAGTTTTATCATAGATAATTGTTTAATTGTTTTTGTTTGACGAGCGCCTTGGATTTATCTGCCTTTCATAAATTATTACAAATTGATAGACACAATGCTGTCTGCTGAAACAATTCTTTTTTTCTGGACACATCCCTTAAGGGCTGTCTCGTGTAATCTATATACTATTTATATGAAGTATAAATAGTACTTACTTAATCAATTCAGCAGTACAAGAAAATCATTTACGATGACTATCAAATAATTAATTAATTTAGTAGTTCTTGCCTTTAAATCTATCTATATTTACGTATTGAGTATCATCGCACGTTGATAGACCAAGGCAAGGTTTGTCAATGTCATTTAAGTATAAGCTAATGCTTAATTGTTGGCGCTAAAATGTTTGTTATGTTCTTTAGTTGCTTGAAATCAGTTGACAGACTTTAGCAGCATCTAAATATCAATAGTACACGATTCATCAAAAAAATAAATCTAAATCTAAATCTAGCTAAAAAATGTATTTCATGTTTAATGCCTCAATATGCATGTGGACTGGAACCGGATGCAATGCAATCGGAAGTTTATAATGTTGGTTTTGTTAGACTGGAACTAATACGAATATATCATCTTATAATATGAAGTCTAATGAAAGATTCATCTTCATTGTGCTATACAACCCTTGATTTCTCTTTATAGTTCATCAGTCATTATCAGCCTTCAGCCATTACATTAACTTTGTTCCTGGTACCTGCACGCAGCTATGAGCTCAGTAGTTAATTTGTGATAAAAATGGCTTCCAAAAGGATATTTCGAATTTTTATACACCGAATTACTTTCGTAATAGCTTTACTTTTGAATTACTTGGACAAACTGAGAGCAACCCAATAGCCGACAATGACAACCCCGTCCACCATACCATATCCATACTCCTGATAACGAAGGAAAGAACACATGCATCACTTTTTACTTTACCGTCGTCATCCTCCAAAAGGTCAAAACCCCAAAGATATTTTCCATCCCTTTTTGGGAGTGGACCAAGAATGCTTCCTACTTTCTCAACCCGCAGGCAGCCTGCCAACTAATTATTGTCAAGATGTCCTCCATTTGTGGGCAGTTGGTAAACTTGTAAGTCCGACCGAGATACCGAGGAAATATGCAAACTTATTTTTATACAAATTTTGTTTATGCCTGTAAATGAAACTTTATGATAAGTTTTTGCTACTTTAAAAGCCCATTTCCTCCCTCAACATGTTGGACTTCCATTGTTTGAAGGATCGTATTATATGCTTCAGATGCATTTCGATAATCCAGATATACTCCCGGGTATTGAGTTTATTTACGGTTTGGAAATATTTAATACTCCTAATTCGAGGTAAACTATAACAAAACTTAATATAATGTAAATCAATTTACTTTTAAATGACTTGCCTTATATTGCTTATTTGTTACTCAGGCTGAACGATGCTGGGATGATGGCTATTGGAGAGTTAAGCCCAGGATCGCCTTTGGTCATGATTCCTCCCAATTCTCTGGAGCATGTTATTTACGGACATTGTGGTTCTGGGGGCACACGGCCAGTATGTTTTCAAGAGAGGGAATTGGAATATTTGCTGTGCAGTTGCACACACATTTGGCACGTTGGTGTGCTTTTTTAATCTCAAATATTGTGCTATTATGATGAGACGTAGTTCAGTAAAGTTTCAGTGAAGCTCATGGTTTGTTACTTATTAACTTGCAGCGTACCTTTGCAAGTTATTAAGAATGTCTGGTCCGCCTGTCTGTCCGTCCTTCCGTCCGTCTGTCCGTCCGCAGGATATCTCGAGAACGGTTGCGAATTTTTCAATTCTGATTTCGACAGTAGATAGCTATAAACCATATCTTGGACAAGTTCGAAGATGGGCTATGTAGGTCAACCAGAAGTGGGTCAAAGGTCAAGGTCAAACTTTTTTCATATGAATAACCCATATCAAATGGGGTTGCATTCGACAGTTTAGCATGTGCTGAGCTCAGCGACACTAATGGTAAAGTCATAGTTCGACCGGAAGGGAGTCAAAGGTCAAGGTCAAACTATTTTCATATAATTAACCCATATCAAATGGGGTGTCATTCGAAAGCTAATCATGTGCTGAGCTCAGCAACACTAATGTTAAGGTCATAGGTCAACCGGAGTTGGGTCAAATCTCAAATTCAATTTTTTTCCAAAGGATAAGAAATAGCAAATGGGTTGTCATTCGAAAGCAAATTATGCGTTGGCTTTAATGAGACTAAAATTAACTCTTTTATATTATAACCGTCTTCTACGCAGCAAGTTATGTTAATAGTGTTTTTGACTGTTTATTCATGCAATTGTCTAGGTAAGGATGCGTAAGGATGCTAAAGATACGTAACAACAGAGAACTACCTCCAATCATGTATGATGACAACTATAATTCCGGATTCCCGCAAATCCGTGTATTGAGAGAGAAAAATGTCGTATTACCGGGAGATCTAACGGTATAAATATATAATATTTGATGATACGTGTAGTGTGTGTAGATAAAATATGATGTAGCAAAAGCCTGGAAAAAAATTACGATACATGAAATAAATTATGTTTCAAATACGATGCGTCTATGAAAACACAGACAGAAATGGGCATGGAACGGTTGGTGGGTTTGCAACCAGGTATAAATATATTTTTATTATATTTTTAGTTCATATCATCTTATGACAAGCGGTTATAATAATCAATTAATGATTAGTGAATTAAATTGGCTTTGATATTTTCAGAAACGAAATGTGCAGCGGATTCATTTGGTATTACAGCAAGCTTGAAGATCGAGTTCTATGCAGAAGTGAAATACGTTGGATATTTATCGGGAATTGCTGGGGATTTATAATACAACATGGTAGGTATTAGGTTAGGAATGTGTCTGCGTGGTAATGAAGTTCATGGACTTGTATACGTTTCTTAAGTATACGTTTTCTGTATTCAAGAACTTTTTATGTTGTGGAGGTACACAAAACGTAATATGAAAGGGTTTTCTCAAAATATTAAGCTTTATATAAAATATGAACGGAAACGGCTAAATATGAAAAATATGGATTTATAAACGGTTATCAATTGACCTACCTTTTGTCAAAACATCACCCTAAACCTCAATGTCAGTCATGTTTGCACAGCGAGTATGAAATTTCATGAACTTCATGGCCCTGTATATTATGTTGCCTATTCATAATAGATTGCCTCGTCAACTGGTTTAATTTTTAACTATAATTTAAGGTCAAATGAAAGAGTTAAAGTGAATTTCACTTTTCCCTAGGAAAATGCTGGATTGGCGGAGTCGGAATTAGGGAACCATCGGATAGACTGGACGATCGAAAACCGAAATGAAATTCAAAGATTACATCCATACTTGCCACAGATAACCCGATGTCCATCTTTTATCCCGGATAACAGTGCAGCAAATCCCTTAGATGAGGGAAATCGTAATTGAATTTCATCTGAAAATTCCTTTCCTTCAACACAATCATATAATGTAAGGTCTTTCAACGGCCAACTATATCGTTTACCTTTTAATGATTTTGAAGGGGATTTTCAACCCAAATTATGAATTTGTAAGTATTTATCGAAATGATGTAATTCCCTATGTTCTTCCAAGCATTTGTCGCAAGACTCCTCTACATGGAAAAGGAAAATACTTGCATGAAACTTACGAATAATTTATAATTCGATTATGTATTACATTTTTCACCCTGCGCTAAGTAAATTAGTTTTGAGTTTTCTAACGGTCAAATTCGATTTTAGCAGACAAAATGTGTTTGACTCGAATCTGAGGGAGCAGTTAAACATTAATTCAGCATTTACGTATTTAAGGCATACTTATTTTCGGAAATGCTAAAATTATTAATAATTAAACTTTCGTATTCTTATTATGATCAGTTTATTTAACTACCTATTATATAATCATTTCCAGAGATATGGAACTACAGAGATGGATTGATGCCGTGTTCAATTATTCTAACTTTTGTTCCATCAATCGTTACCTGC
>JAQIWX010001066.1:0-11816 GCA_034696785.1 Lepidocyrtus cyaneus | reverse complement strand
TTTTGTTTTGTATTAGATGTGCTCTAAAATTGTTTAGGTGTTTATAAATGATATATGGCAGAGGTAATTACCACAAGATTTATGGAAGTGGCTATCACAAAGGATATATGGAGGAGGGAGCGAAGGTGGATATCATTAAGGATACGAAGGGGGAGGAAGTCGGGAGTGGCCATCACAAACAAAGTATACGGTGGAGGGATGTTTTGGGTATCAGAAGTATGAAGGATATGGGGGTTAATTGACAAGCATTGTAGATGTCTTGCACTTGATCTTTATAATTGAGATTGAGACACATGCATATCAACTTTCAAAGTCATTTTTTTCTTTACAGTGATTCACTGACAAAGGAAAACAATAAATAAAACTCCATTTAGTACAAGGCATTGTCGTCATGAAACCATTGATTAGTATAGTCCTTCACTGAGTGATTGAAACATACTATGCAAATAGCACTGACTGTACAAATCCATGTTCTTCAGTTTCAATCCGCATTTTAGTTTGTAAAAGATCGATAGCTCTTTGTTAACATTTTTATCCAACAACAAGCATGTAATCACAACAGTGACAAGCAAAATTAGATCATGTCCAATCCGAAACGACGTCATCCCAACCCTGACGTTAGTGAACACAATGCCAGGGGAGGAAAACCTCCACCACCGACATCAAATCCAAATGTTGGAGCCGACGACCAAGAACCCTGCTGCTCAAAATCAATTGCCAAAAATAGTCCTCAACATGTCCATTCTGAAGCAGGCAACAAGAAACAAGGACCCCTTGTCCAACGCGAGGTTTCCTTTTCGGAACCTCCCATTTTACCACACCGGCCCCACAGCGAACCCATACGGGGCTTAGCTCTATCCGATACAGTTTTGGCGATGTCAAATTTACCGGAGTTTGAACGCGCTCATACCTATGACGAATATAGATATCCATTTAATCCAGCACAAGCTCCTTCCGCAAAGGACTCCGACGAGTCACTTTCACTTCCTTCAAATGCTAACAGTTCGAATCCCTTGTACAATATTTCGGAGGATAGGAGTTCCATATGGGAATTCTTGAATAGTGATGGCCTATGGGAAAATAAAACATTTAATGTAGTAAAGAGCAAGAGTGCGCAATCCCGGTTCAGCCTCAATAACAACAATGAAGTAAAAGGGTAATTATATGAGCAGTTTATTATTCATTACTTGTCCTTGTGAAATGTAGATAGAAGATCGACAAATTGCAATTCTCTTTAATATTGTAAACTGGCCATATAGGTGTTCGGAGTCCAAAGCCAAACTGTTGGAGAACGCATCATACTTATTTGATATAGGTATAGTATACGTTTACGCTCGAAAAAAAATCGTTATTACTTAACTGACCACACGCTTGCAGTTAAAAGTGCTTTACAAACAATACCTTACTTTTCTATTTTCAAGATAGAGGTGAGCAGGTGAAAAAGGCCTTAAATCTTTTCCCCCGTGGCAGAGAGTAAGTGTACTAAATCAATCCAATGTCTCCCGTTTTGAATATTTAGCTTTCAAATCTAGTTTAAAAAAATAATTATGGCAGGAGTATGACTTGATTATGTTATTAGGTTCGTAGTATTTACCGTATTCAGTGACATGGCCCGCGCGATGAGGTACAAGTACTATCGTCGTCGGCACGTTAAATTTCCGCTTGAGGTTGTAAGGGAGTACGAGGAGAAAGGGGATGTCGCTGGAAAAGATCGCTTTGTGCCCTTCGCCAAACAGCCCTATAAGGGTCTTGGTATATCGGCCACATCAAAGAAAAAGAGATTATCTGCTGTATACTCCCCTAGTAGTGTGAAAGAAACAGAGTTTTATCCTAGAGTTGAAAGAATCGAGTAAAATTCCAGTTTATTAACGTACTCCACTGTCAATTATAATTTTAACGTAGTATCATGTAACTGCCATATTAATGGTTGAATAATTATCTTCCACACAGTGACTATGGGAAATGTGAGCATTGGTGTGAGAGGAAGCTTATTGCTTGTGAATGCTGCTGCAGTTCTGGGGAAAAGCCTGACTTGACGAACGTAATGGAGGGATTCTTTAGTGACCTCAACCTCGCCAGCTTCTTTCTACATAGTCATTTAAACAGAACTTTTGACTCTGCATTGGCGACTGTGGAGCTCGTCCAGTTCGAAGCTTCACTCTTTAGCTCAATTGAACCTGAAGTAAAGAGGGTGGGTTTGCTCACCACCGGGATTTGGTTATTTGGTTATAGCATCCGGACAATAGTGGCTGCTGCAGCGAGTCGTGGAACCAGAGATCCTGACAAACTCGTCTCCGAAGCTGGATTCAGAAAAGTCATGGAACAATTCGCCGCAATTTGCTTAGCCACTTCAGAAAAAACCAAAATCATTCTTCAATACGCCCGCAACTTTTATAACTTTAGTAAGGAGTGCATCCGTATCATGAACGTTCTCCAGGTTCACGTCGGATTCCCTGCAAAGTTCAGCCTAAAAAAGCCAATCAGAAGAGGGGATGGGCTGAGACTAGCTCCAATGAAGATCCGAGAAATTGTTGAGGAAAAAGCTCTGATGGTGAAGGTAGCCAGATCAAAACCCCCTGCCGAGGCTGCTGACGACAGTCGAGATTGGACAAATTTTGAAGAACTACCCGGAAAAGAAAAGATCTACTGCCTACGCCATCTCCTACATGTTACTTCTGATGGGACATCCCTTGTTCAGACCCAGTTGAGATTCCTCCTCGATGACATCGTCGACTCTGTGAAGGACATTGCTGAGGCTGACCTCCTCTTCCTTTTGGCAGATATTTATGATCGGGTAAAATTCCTGGGGAATGTGGACAAGAAACATACGACGATTGAAATGGAGGAAGTCTCTCATCTCCTGGCGGACTTCTGCAGAGACTTCCAAGCCTTTGTTGATCTCAGTCAGCATATACTGACGCGTTATATTGAGTTCAGGGATGCAGTCCACCTCACATATGACTACATCGTTTTCGGCCTGAAGGTGGACATGCTCGCTGAAATGCTTCCGGGAGACATTTTCAAACCGAAGCGACGAGGCTGGTGTGGAAGTCAACCTTCAGGAAGGCGCAAGAAAAAGAAGAAGAAGCTGGACAAGTACTTTCCAAAGTATAAGGTGTCCGACTTTTTCAGGGTCTATTACAGTGATGCAGTTCCAGTGGACATCGATGCGAACAGATATCATTTCCAGCTTGGGTATATATTCTGTGCATAATTTGTTTCCTTGCAAAAATACCGTTAACATTTTCCATAGAATTGTACATATAATTCTTTTTACGTACGTGACATGTTCAGTTGGAACACAACAGGCACACTCAACGTAATCGTCCCCGAAACTGTAAAATTACATTGGGGAGCGGTGGAAATCGTTAGCCCAAGAGCGTCATTGGACGAATATTTGGATTCCGATTATATCGATGACGAGGCCGTAGATTTTAAACCGATTCTGGTGGTAGGGAGCAGTTCGTCAGATGAAGAATCCTCAGCTAAGCCAGCATTCAATCCTAAGGCACAGCCAGTGAAAGGAGTATTATCCAAGAAAAAACAAAAATTCATAGACGACGTAGGAATCGGCTCTACTTCTGCATCTGGCGGAGGCCAATCTAAATCCAAACCATCATAGATTGGATTGCAGCAGTTGCAAACTTTGACCTCATACTAAATAAATCCCTTTGACGTATTTATCCTTTTTGTGTTCATTTTTGCTTATTTTAATCCACCACTCATATATATAAGTCATATGAATTACTCGTATTCATTCTTTTGAGAGATTGTTTTAAAACTTCGTCTGTGATTGAGATCTTTTGCCTCATTGACAGATTCCTTGCGACAATACTTACATCCTTTATGCGCATTCAACAGTATTAATTTTTTTGATTTTCATGAGTATTGAAGACGATGGCATTACGATGCAGAAAAAGTTCAGGTCATTTGAATCAAATATTCATTTCAACAGTTATTACATTTCATTTCTCAATTAGCTATTGTTTAAAACAAGGGCATTTGCCATTTTAATGCTTTTTGTGATAAAGTGAATGAATTAAACAATTTCCCCATTTACATGTTACAAAGATGGCCATGCAAGTACTCGTACCTAAGTAAGCAGAAAGTTAATCACTGTCATCACGTATTAATTCTTTAAATGAATTGGGGCAGGTGAATACTCTTTCTTAGAAACCATTATAGGACAATTATAAATGCTGTTACTGTTACGTTACATTACACGCGTCACGGTCGGTCGCTTTTACTTTCATGAAGCGAGTCACGTTTGTACGGCAACGCTCAACTAAAGTCGTAGACACCAGCTGCACGATAAGTGACATTTTACTTCCAACAGGAAACTGAAATTAATTTACCGGTCTCCTTTCATTCTCCAAGTGACAGCTGCAGTGGAAGCAATTATTTAAATTATGTCTAATTCAACTAGCGCCATAACATTACTTTCCGTATTTAACCAAGGAATGGCAAGGCCGCCATGTAGAGGAAGGAGTGGGACAGCAGTGTGCAGATGGCCAGTAACCGTATTATTCCTGTTAAGTAACAGTGTATTGAGCACCTTACAGTGTTCTTCCTCCGCCTCCCATTCCCGTAGCCAGGCTCAGATTAGCATTATAAATGTACCTAGGGAGGGTCACGTCAGCTCCAATACGTTATCTAATGAAGTTCTTTCTGACATGGAACCTGGAGCGCAGTCCATGGATCCTCTTTATCTCAGAAGTAGCCGGGATTCCGCCACTGCCGGTGGTCAGCAGTTTGTTCACTTATGTGGAGATCGGTTGAAATCTGAATTGATGAAAATCTGTGATAAAAGATTTCACGATCCATCAAAATCAATAGGTTTGATTACTTGAGTTAACTAATAATTATTACGATAGTCTTTGAAATGAAATGAATGAAACTCAATATTAACTATGACTATGGGGCATTGCAGGACAACTCAGGTTGAGGAAACGAAGTGTTATACTTCGTCGACTACCGCGTACCGTGGTGGATGAATGTTGTCAGAGATCATGTAACCCAACACGTCTGTTGAAATACTGCAAAAATGATAATACTGGGTAAATTGAAATCAAAGTCAAGTTGAGAAACATTTTGCTGCTGTCAATGAAAATTTAATTGGAATTTAATGATTTTGTGTTTTGACAGTCGTCATCTTGGGGGAATGAGTTCTCGAAATGCAGGCACAAACCTGACTTCCATTGAAATCACACAAGTAAGTCAACTACAAGTTTTAGCTTTGGATAGGGGTGCACCGAGATCTACTTTATATTTTGCATTTAACTACCTTTTTCGGAGCTAAAGGGACGGATTATGAAACTCTGTCTTTCTGTTTTATGAACTTCCGCACGTAAACTTAAAGTGGTTCCTAATTTCCTACTAAAAAAAACCGACCTTTCATAAAAAGTCAGTGACCGCTGTACATGAGATGTAAAAAACTTTCCGTGACATATGTAGCTTCCAAAAATCAAATACATTAAAACTCCAATTCCTAATTCTGTTGCCGCTTAAGAAAGTGGGCTAAGATCAGCAGACCCAGTAGATTTCATTCTAACTTTGCTTTCCCTTTTTGTCTTCATCTTTTACAGAACCTTTCTTTACCTTTTCGATTCATCGCATTTATGATGATGACGTAACTTACTTACCTAAGTTATATCATGTTCCTTTTTGTCTACATTTTATAGGAGCAACATTTGCATAATAGAAGCTTAGCTCAGCTGCACGAACCCGTAAGAGGAAACAGCTCAAACGCTGTCACAGCACCCTTACCCCGGAAACTCATTCCTTTGGGATCTTTAATCAACGACTACAGAATTCAATCGGATCCAAATATTGAGTACTAAAGCAAAATCAAGTCCCCAAAACGAGTTTCCTTATTGGTATCCTCCACAAAACTGCATAAAAATACGAACTTACTCTTATAAGTACTAAACTAACTTAGCATGTATGATTTAACAATTGACTGTTGTGAGCGCTCACGTGAAGTGCATGAGCATAAAATTCATGGGACAGATTGCCAATTAAGTATTATGTGTGAATATATTGTAGCAAGTATGATTGAAGCAGAATAGGTAATCCCGTGTTGCCAACACTAGCCATAGAACGTAGCCGCATGGCTAGTGCCAACTTATCAAGTGATAAATTATTTAGTTCCTACTTTGTGCATGGGATTTGTACATGACTGTTATCGTAATAAAAATAAACTAAATTATTCTAAACGTGGTTTGGAGTGTTGGAGAATTTATTTTCACAGATAATTTACAATGAAAGGTCCATCATAAAGCTTTATAAAAAATATTCAAAAAGTTTAAAACACTCTTTTTGTTTGTCTACTTGTTGAGAACGATGCTTCCACGGTTAGTACTTCCATGATAGCCTGAAGCAGGGTTGTCGCTATCCAAATTGTACGCCCAAATGATGTGAGTCGCACGAGACTGCAAATGAAACAAAATTATTTTCAGTAAATCCCGCAGTACTTATTTCATCACGCTACTACTGTTCATACGTGGCATAAAATAAAATGTAATGGCATGATTCGGTTTTGTTCTGTTGCAGGATAATGCTGTGTTATCATCCCACTTTATACTAAATGAACATGACTTACCAAAGGAACATCCTCAAACTCATCACCGGTATCAGCAAGCCTTGTGAAATGCAAGGTGGTATGAGTAGCGTTTTCAGAAACGGAGAATGTCAAAATGTCATTCTGGTTATCTGGAATTGGCCTTGAGTTCCGTGAGGCAGAGTAATCCTGTTAGGTAGGAATAACAATACAAAAGTCACTTGGTTAATTCATTCTATGAAATTAAAGACTTCTTCGGAACAAAGCATTTTAATTTCTCATTACGTCAATGTATGCATTCCCGTCAAGGACACCACCCATTATCAAGTCAGATGACACCATATTGCTTGTTTCGGAAAGTCCGACTCCGACCCATCCTAGTGTCCTGACTGTGGCAGTCACTGACATGGTGTCATTTGCCAACAAATTGTATTCCAAAATGTAGTTCCCATCTTGGATAATTTCAACTGCTCCGAATGCACTACCAAACAGGCAGCCAGCAAATAATACGAATCGAACTGATGCGAACATTGTTGCAACTCTACTTATGCACGTAACCTCCAAAAAATGTTTTTGAAAAGAAGTCTGCTAAAACAAGACACAGCTTGGACCAGATTACCGAATGATGAAAGTTTACGGAATTGATTCGGGTTTTATTCAATTCCTTTGCAGTTTCCATTTAACGCGAGATTCACGTAATTATTTAGCAAAGTAATATATTTTTTATCAGAATTTACTAATCAATTATCGTAATGATATTCGGTGTTCGCTCATGTGATTGGGGGCATTTCAGAGATTCAAACAATGTAAATATGATTGATTAATAAAAGTGCCTACCTTAATTGAAAACTTTCAAGTGGAAAGTTACCAGCAATCTGGGTTAGTGTTCATGTTCCATATTGCAGTTACTTATCTTGTCACGATACTCTCGGATTGGACTGTAACTGGAAATGCAATCATTTTGACAGTGATTTGACAGCTTCGGAAATTCAAGGCAAATGATAATGAATTGCTAACGTAATACCATGCGGCGACTCTCGAGCCTCTACCTACGTTAGCTGCTAACGTGAGTGAAACGAAAAGGAAGAACTTTTATTCCATGATGATCCCTAACTATAATCTGAAATGCGAATGTTTAGGAGTGTGCACAACATGCCACTTAGTTTTGAAAAGGATGTTGATTCACACGATTAACGTCATTCCTTCCTAATTTGAGAAAATAGCATTTTCTCAACCAAAAACAAAACGGCTATTTTCAACGCTCAAATGCCTACTTTGAAAGGAATGATTGCACAAAGGAACAATAATGCATTTATATTTATGAGCTTTGTAAAAACCCAACAAAAATCAGTTGAAATCTCTGCTAAAATATTTTAAGATGTATAGTACCCCTTTAGACACTGCTTCTGCAACATTCATGTAGTTTCTTTCTTTAAAACAGGGTAGTTGAAAAGTAAGGAAGATTACATACCTCTTTTAATAAAATGGATATGTTGACAATTTCCCTGTTTGCAATCACCGGACTCATAAGTGGTATAATTTGTAAACTTCAATTATTGCAAGTAGAATTATTTTTATACTTCCACCCAAAAGAGTCTTTAAAATCGAGTTGCTTATTGTTACAGGAATTTTGGCAGACTTGCTTCTCGACAACAAAGTGGACAGCATTCTACAGGAACTACACTTTGATCTATGTTTCAGTTCTCCAGTGTTGCCTATACAAAATGCCCAAAGCTGTATGAGAAAGAAAAACAGGAAACAATCTTATTTTAGTTCCTAATTCTAACTTACTACATGAACTATTTTTTTTTACAAATGATGTTCCTTTTTTACTACACAGATAAAACAACATTTTTGGTGCTCCCGTCGCTGCTCACAGTTTAAAACTTTTATTATAATCTTACAACCCGTTTAAAATATACTCCCCATAAATCTTATAAAAACGAGCTGGGTAAGAAACCTAATTAATTAGCTACATTGATTTGTTTACATTAATGAATAATATATGCCATTCTTTAAATTTACGAAAGCTCTAACTGTTTCAGCTCATTGAAAGTGTAGCAATGTGTTGGATAAGTTAATAGCTTTCGATTAGCCCAGTAAGTGTACACTCCCGTGACAATCGTGAACATCACCAGCGTCCAGATTCGGAAGTACCTCCCCTGAAAAAATAAATAATAAATTCAAAATGCAAACGAGCATATTTCAAATTTAAAGTAAACTATTTGTCACAAAATTATCTTTCCATACCGGAGCTTCAATAACCAGCGTTTCAATATTCTCATGAGCATCCGTTTCAGGTTCGTTTCTCCTGCTTTTTCGATGTTTACTCTTAGTGTTAGCTCGTTTTTTCTTTCCTTTGACAAATGGAGTAGGTTCCGGTGTTATTGAGCCTGTGCTGAGTGTGCTAGCTCGTAAATCAGCTACTGATTGTCCGCGAGCATGAACTCCCTCCGATAAATAGCCCTTTCCCAGAATAAAGCGGCCCCAGCACTTATGATACTGGAATTTTAATAATGAAAACATTGTAAAAACTAAAGGTGACCAACCTTATCAGCTAAATTCAGTTTTTATTTAAAAAATAATAATATAATAATATACCGTCATTAAAAAGTGTATAACGACATAGATTACAACCCACACGATAATATAGGTTCTGAAATTACACGCAAGAAAGCCAAAGGCTACCCGGTTAGCCAACGCCATATTGAGTACTGTAATATAGCAATCATTGATCAGATAAGTATTAACAGTATCTGATAATTTATAACAAGATAACAAGAAAGATTTTTGTAGGAGGCATGCGTTGCGTTTTCAAAGAAGTGGCAATATTTTACGGGATAGTGCGTATGTCAAATGTCCGACAATCACGTGGAACTTGTTAAGAACGTTAATTTTCCCCTCGACGCTCTTCCTGGTACAGATCCCAGATAATAACTCCGTGATGAAAAGACAAAGGCAGACAATCCCAGAGTAGGTATGAAAATTCGACCTGAAGACATTATTCCATCCGGAGGAAGCCCAGAGTTGAAACACGATTGAAGCAATGATGCAAGGTAATGCTAAGGTGGCTGTCAATGCGTGACTCTGTTGGAAAATTGTAAATACACGTGCTGATTAACTTGTGGCTCATTTAGCTAACTATATTGACAGATACATACGGGAACTTCAATGAACTTACAAAGTGCCACAACTCCATTTTGCACACCCTGATCCTGATCAAGGTCTCCTTAAGGTATCTACTGATGAATATGGAGATGGACATCAGAAGCATCCAGCATAATATCATGAAAAGTCCATGAATTCGAAGATACTTTGCTTGACGCGGAAGAGGCTGAAATCAAAATACACAATTTTAACCAATGGAAATGGGAACTTGTATTGATGACGACTTATCAAGTTCCAAACGGCCATAGATGGTTCCGACATTGGCCTTACAGAAAAACGATCCATGCTAATCATTTTCTCTTTCCCATTCTCGGAGACGGCCCCTTGTACTTTGTGACTCCCAACAACCACAAGATTCCCCGCTTCCCCGTACTTATTCGACACTGCATTCGAAAAAGCCATGAGATAAAAATACCTACACAAAGGAACATTTAAATATTATTAATTTACGCTGTCTGCCGCTGTTGAATCATTTGAGAATCTTCACTCCTGAAGGATCACTGACAAATCCTCATCATCATCATTCATAATATGTAGGTAATCAGACTCGGACTTACGGTTTGTTTAGGTTAAACGTGTGCTTATTCCCGTCGGGGTCAATTTTGCTAAATTCGGCCTTGATATAGAATTTGCAATATAGCTTATCTTCGTAGAACAAGATTTTCACTGGACGGATATTATGGTTATCGCTTTGGTCTCCTCTCTGATGTCAAAATTGAATTGACAAATATTATGTTTCAGTATTATTTTGCAAGAGGAGAAAAGAGCAAATGGATAGGTTGTTTAATTAATATGAAAGTATGCATGTTTAAGTAGAGGTGGGACTTTACAAGGCGATGATTAGTACTGTTGTCAACATTCCAACTGTTATATATGTTTACGATGCTCCCTTCTTTTACACACTCGATCACGTAATCATCTCCCTGGTTAAAACAAAATTTGGATTTCAAGAACTCTTGCATTCTGGATTTTGCTTTTTAAATTTTTGATTTTTTTTTTGAATTTTTTGAATCATACCATTGCTTCGTCATCACTAATCCCAATGGCAGCCCAACCGCGTGCAACCGCATACACTTCAATTACTGCTTCGTCTTCTTCCGGGCCTTCACCCAAAGCCTTGCCGTAGGCAAAAACCATATCGCAACTTCTATCTTCCAGACATCTATCGTTAATTTCCTTTTTTGTGTGCCTGCTGAAACACTGCTTTACTAGCCCACAGGCTTCGAATGCTTCTAGCGTGGGATCCAGCTATATCCAGAATTAATAGGTAAAAACATATATCTTGAAAATCTACCGTAATACATGTAGATTAGATAATTTGTTTGCCAAATAATTAAACACGACATACACGACCATATCCTCGATGTTTACTAGATGATACGGTATTCCAAGAATCATTCCCAAGTATAGTTCTGTATTATATTATCAAGGTTCATCAGATCGATTTCGAATAGGAAACGGATAAAAAATTAGATGTATTTGTTTTGATCATGTACAGTTTTAAAAGGAGCTTACATTACTTCTGCTTGGCCATGAGAAGCCAGCGTGAGTACAGTCAACAGTTTAATAAGTAGAGTCGAAGACAACATCCTCAATCCTCACTGATGCTTTATTACTTTCTGTGTAATTTTAGCAAATTACTTCTGGAAAGTAGAGTACACGGAAATTGCATACAACCATAGATGTACTTCTAAAGAAAGAGTGAGTGTAAATATCACCAAAGACGGAGTCGACACAAGTCCAGTTGTCCCGTTAGTTTCTAAATAGCATCAATTCTTTACCATGCTCATTTTTATTTTGAGCATCAGGTACCATGACTATATCTAGCCCATTGTATTTGTAATTGTACGGTTTGACCAGGTTTTTAGCAGTATCCATATTGATTGGCATGTCAGTTTTTATATGCCCGAACTCCGCCATTTTTTATACGTACACCTATTCCGGGAACCTACAAAGGTTTGCCGAAGCCAATGAATGAGACTTAAGATCCAACCACTGATTTCGAACCTCCTATGATGCTATGCCAGTCTTTTTTGTAGTTTGGAGGATCATTTTTTGATCAAAAGCTTCCATTTTCTTCCTCATATCA
>JAQIWX010001065.1:0-11817 GCA_034696785.1 Lepidocyrtus cyaneus | reverse complement strand
ATCAACTGATCTTGTAATGCAATTCGAAAGAGTTCCCTATCGGCTTTGCCGGAAAGGGGTAATAAACAAACAAACAATACAATTTCAGCTAAACTTTAACTGGCACTGACTGAATGATTGTCACAGTTGAAGATTTATAATTTCTCTTTTACGGGTGTTTGAAATTTCTTCTCAAAGTGTTCCCACAAAATTAATTATACTCGGTCGAATAATAGAGGAAGACCATTGTTTAACCAACCACCAACGGTAATAATCAGTTACACTTTAACAAACATAACATAACATTTAAAATACGTTAGAACAGGTGTACATACTAGGCTGGCTTTTTTTGTTTATAAATGCTACTTTTGCAACAAGAAAGCACATGCATGTAAACGTGCTTTGTACATACATGAGCTGAGCAACACCGAAAGAAACCCAAATTCAATTCACATGATCGTCCCTCCTCCAACTCTGCTCAATGCACATTTTTGGTTGCGTTCATTGCTCTAGCTTGGCAGCATAGCTATAGCAGGGCTAAAGACCATTTCATTCATTCGTTCCGTTCCTCGTAATAGGAAAGCACTTCCAAATTCCATCATATTCGTTCCAACATATTATCAGAATGCCTTGAGTTTCCTGTTTGTTTGTTGGTTGGAATGGAACCAAACCCTTGGAACTTTCAGGAGGAACACGAAGGGAATATTATGTGCTTGGAAATGGAAATGTCATATTCATGTCATAAGGATGATGGACTATTCATGAACTAAAGGCCATTTAAGAAAATCAAAAGAGGAAGACGTTGATCCGAAGTGGTTCTCGAATCCGGATTCTCATTTTTCACGGGAAGCAGTGCATTTCCTACATACAACCCTCCTCCTCGCTTTTGATGCTCCATCGAAAATTTCAGTGATTTTTCAAAGAAATCATGTGATTTCTTTCAAGCCTTGTGGAATGGGTCATTCATGAGCTAAACCGTAAAACCGGGGTAATGTGAGATAAAGCCTAAAAGCTAACTACTAAACAAAAATGTTAGTATATGTAATCCTAAAATCTACGGTTGCTGGTTATGTCTACGTATCTCCTCTCTCCACTTGCATATATATATGACATACTAAACTATACCGGAAGTGTCCCTATTAGGACGAGGAGATACCATATCGATTTCTCTGTTATACTGGTTCACTTTCTTTTAGTACCTACGCCACCTTCGTGACGCCGGCGGTGATGCATTATCCCCACACTCACTTTCTGTCTGTGGTGGTCTGGTGAATCATGTTGAGAGCCCTGATTCACATTTTCGCTTCATATCCCTTACAAAAGTGTGTAAGCTTTTGCCTTCCCTACATTTCCACATGATACAACAGTACGTATTTATTCCGAACCCAAAAACACAATCACAGCTTAATTATCTCTGTATAATCCTACCAATTCATGTTTATCCTTGGGCAAGTTTACACTCCCTCGAAATTGCAGAGAAAGCTATACAACTTCCAAGCAAATATACATAAGGTAACTTCCATTTCCAGCCTAAGCATGCATCCTGATCCATATGAATATGAGATGTAGGATCTAATCTACACCTACCCATTACAGTAAAAACTGGGAACGACACCATCTTAAGTTTCCCTTTTTTGCACAAAGCTCAATAC
Source organism: Lepidocyrtus cyaneus (assembly GCA_034696785.1). Classification (NCBI taxonomy): domain Eukaryota; kingdom Metazoa; phylum Arthropoda; class Collembola; order Entomobryomorpha; family Entomobryidae; genus Lepidocyrtus; species Lepidocyrtus cyaneus. Next base: position 10,186 of record JAQIWX010001065.1, on the reverse strand, counting down.
GTATCCCTATATTATGCTTATTAGGTGGAAAAAGTAGATCAACGATCAACTGCCGATAGCTTCTTCATGGTTTTCGTATACTATCCATATACAAGTGAATGTATTTATTTCAGCCCTATATTTGCCCTTGTGCTTTCTTCACATGTTTTGCGAAACAGAGCTCGGCTCACCCAGCTCAACCGCTTAGCCAAGTCTAAATTTTCGCTTTCGATGCGATTACAAAAGCCACAGTAGTTTCTTTCCCTTTTGCTGTTTGTCCCTATTCGATTTCCAGGCAGCGCTCCTCCTTTTTCCAGAGAACTTCTACTCCCTTCCTGTACTCACTCCATTTCCCAACTGTTTGCTATTACATCATATCAGCATGTATGGCGAAGAACGGGAGAGCCATTTCCCCTCCATGCAATGCACTCCTCCATATTCCAGTCCAGTCCACGCCACGTCAGATCTGAAATAGGTCTCTTTCTCTCTCTCTCTTTCGTATTCCAATCCAATACAACATTACTTATCATTCCACTGCTGATTCTAATGGTGAGTCATCTGTGACTAGCCTGGTAAAGGCACTCTCTGATATTATCAAAGGAATTTCCGACGGTATACGTATTTCTCTGACTCCACACAGCAGCCCACTCTATCATACTCGAAGAAGCTGCAGGTTTTTTTGTGGAAGCGAATTTTCAATTCAATTTTCTTGTTCCATTCATTCCTCCGAATTTCTGTATGTATAGCATACCTATATGGCAATAGCAGCCATACATTTTGAGAGAAAGTCTTCTTTTTGGGGAAACTCCTCATACGAATACGTCGGATCTCTCTCTCTCTCTCTCTCTGGATGAGAAAACACTGGCTCTGAAGGTATAGCAGGCTTTAGTTCATTTTTAGTTCTGGAGTACTTCATATGTCCTCTCCTGGGTGAATTGTATCGTTGGTTGGTGGTGTTGGTTGGATGGTGGTGGTGGCTACAGGCGACATTCCTAATTTAATATTGAAATATCGAATTTTCATCACATTTTCATTAAGTCCCACCACCTGGTTTTTATTCTCAGTCAGAAGACCAGAACTTTCACTTGGGTTCCATTTTTTTAGAAGTCCACAAAAGATTCAGCTATTTTATAAGCGAGCGGATAAAATCACTGCAAGGTTAATCTTTTTCGTTCGAGAAAATTTGTCTGGAGGGGAGAATAATAATTTTGTGGAAGTGGATATTTGATATTTTTCCCAGTTACGTAACAGACTTCGTGTATCGATATCGTTGGAGTGTAATGTGATTTATTCATAAGACTGCAACACGTTCAATTTTTTTCAGAGAAAAGTGCTCCACAAAACGGAAGTATACGTAAAAGAGTGCATGTGCATTTTTATAGGCTTGGACTAAACAGAGTTTAAAATTGATACCAGACCGGAACCGTACGGTGGATATTCCCTTTACTAAACAGATTTGCCATAAAAAGTTAACTTTTTAAAATAAGGAAGTTTAACGAAGAGAAAAAATACGAGTCGAAAGAATATAGCAAAGTGAGCAAGTCATTATTATGGGGTGAAGTGCAGCCGCAGCCTTGAAACTGGGTCATTAATACTAACATAAGTGGAGCATTTGGTGCGGTGCGGTGTGGAGGCAGCTTAAACTTTACCGAAGTTTGTGTTTTGCTTTATCTTCCTGAACTAGAGTTTGAACAGACAACCTAGTACTTTTGCGGAAGAAAAGTAGGGCACATGATTCCATAAATGTGGAGTGATATGAAATGGGTGTCGGACTTTCCTTGTGAAGATTTTTATAAAGATAATGTTGTGCAAGTGAAAGAGATAGAGGAATAAATATTTCAAGTTTGACTTGGAAAAGGAGAAATATTTAAGTTTAGAAGATATTCGCAACCACCACCACGGCCACATCATGCCCCTGTCATCGAATCATAGCCGGCCAATCTTCATCACTGGATGTGATGACGATGATGACGTAAGTCAAAATGTTTTATGAAATTAATCATTCACAAGTTACAAATTAAATGTTACATAAACATCAGAAGCCCTGGGGTACAGTAGACTTTCACCAGGTATAAACGATAGAAAGGTATTAACGATTTTTTCTACAAATAAATGCAAACATTTAATTATCACCTGCCATTTATCGCGTTCAAATGTCAAAAGGTATAATGGCGATAACATATGTCATTCATTACTTTTACTAGTGTTCAGTGTTCAGTAGCTTAAGTAAGTATATTAATATGTGCATAACTATTTTTTTTTTTGTAAAACTTATTTACGCTAAAATTAAGTATACACATCAACCGGCTATATAAACAAGAAAAAACATGTCATGGACAATTTTTAATGTGGTTTTAATACCTGCGCTTACACCAACTTTGAACAGAGCTTTGCCCAGCGGGCGAACGATAACTACTTCCCATTGTTTGGTGAAAGTGGCTTGTCCCAATTTGAAATGATGAACCAAATAAACACGCGTTCATTCCACCCGCACCCATGGTCTTTCACTTGTCTTCAACTTTTCATTTTTTTGTTTATAGATACGTAGATATTTGCATACAATACAAAAGGTCTATAATTTTCTCGTTATTCTCGCGTATATGTCATATTGCGTGCGAACGGACAGAAGGTTCACATCGGGGAAAGTAAACCATGCCATAATGCCTAATCAAACTGAAACTTTGTAAACGAATGTTTCACCATTGAGGAAAGGTAAATCCCCGAGAATTGAATACGGGATTTGGAACAGCTTTTACTTGTAATGAAGACGAAGAAGAAAAAAGCAAAACAAGGAAGTATTTATGAAGTATGGTCATAAGCATCCAATGCATAGCATGACGGAAAGTTTTTTTCCTTTGGGGAAAATATTGTTGGGCTGGTCGAGTCGGTTTATTGATCCAACTACCACAAGCTTACACACACGCGGTAGGCTGCCAGAAACAGAAAGTAGAGACAGAACAGGACAAGAAAGAGCATACTATATCTGACGGATTTTTTTTTACCAGAGAGAGGAAGGAGGCAAAAATAAATGGCTGTAATATGTAGGCAATTTGTTCGTGTGTTTACTTGGTAAAAGTATATACCTGGAACAAAATCTCGTATTTGCTCATATTTCCGAAAATTCCACTTCCATTTATCAGGGCCATTTCAGTCGGATGTTCGTTGCGTAATATGTTTATTCTTTTGACACTATTTTGTAGTATTTTCATGGTAGAATCGTAGGCTAAGCGATTTCCTAGAATGACAAAGAAAGTGAAGTTAATTAGGAGAAAGTGACATTTAAGAGGGCGATGGGAATTATCTAATTAAAAGTGTGTCACTTTGATGATCCGCTGACTACTTTCACCGAAATGGTAGCAATTACCTATGTACTGTATTTTGGTAGTGCAGAAGTAGGCCAAGGTGTCGTCTTGATCTTGAGCTTATCATTTTCACCTTACTTACTGGAACTTGGGACTGGTCTGACTGGACCGCCTACTTGAAATTGGAGAAAGTGCAGAAATATGTTGTGACTTCGTTGTAGACTAAGTAAAGATGATGATCACCCCGTGTAGAAAATAAGTAGATCAAATATGAGAGACCTTGCCTCGCGTCGCGTCTCTGCTAAATTTAAGATATAGAATTAATTTCCTTGATACGATTTACCAATTCAGTTCGTATAACTTTTATCATTACTAGGTTTAGTTTTGCTCATAATGTCATTCCATTAAATATATAATTGATTCCTTTACTTTCTGTTTTACCGTATATAGTTCACTCTACGCCTCATTTACCAAAAACCCTAAATTCAGTGCAATTTCTGAAGAGTCCTAGTCCTATCCCATATGAGGACATTATCTATCTTTCGTAATTGAATGTGCCGTTGAAAGAATAGAAAATTAACCTATTGAACCCGCCTCATCCTATTCGCGAAACTTTAGCACTTATGGTGGGCGTTTTCGCAAGTGACGAGAGTGATAGACTTGGATCATCAATTTCATCATCGTCATTCATGATTTATACTATGCTTTTCTGACACTTCCTTCATTTTTCAGGTACCATGTTTAGGATGTGTTGTATATGAATGAGCTGTTGTGTGAGTGTAAAACTAACGCATTCTCTTTTCGACGTCTTCAAAATAGATCCCCATCCTGTAATAATCTTGATGGCTTATACGAAATGACAGCCGAGCAGACAGTTAACGACTTTTCGGAATTTGGCACATAATTCATTAATATGTATTAGCGACGAGCGAGGGGAATTAGTCTGTGAAGAGAATGGGATGGATATATCTCGTCTTGTTCCACTATATTTCTAATGGGGTCCACCACCATTCTCTACTGTCATACTCCCGTGTGGAAATTATAACGGAGAGCCACAGCATCCTAAATGTAACAGGATTTCACTTCTCCGGAGAAATAATGCCTCCCACTTAAATTCATTTTCTGGGAAACTCGATTAGAAAATTGACAAGTCTAAAGTGAATTCTCTTCATGAAACCAGCAAGCTATTTGTATACTCATGTGTGAGGATAATGTTCCATCCTCCTAACACACCGTCCCTATTCTCCGCCTCGATTTTAATGATCTGAACTAAAGCTAATGTTTATGTATTTGCTCATTCGTCTGAACAAAATTTTGTCAGGGAAAATGAAATGAGAGCTGAGCACGACGCCAAATTTTGTGAAGGAAAGCAAAACTTCAATTGTTTCTAGCTGTGCCGTAAGGTTATAAAATAGACGGAAAAGGAGGAAACAAGAGATGAGCTAAAGTACACATAACCGAATAACCCATTGCATAATAATCATGTTGATCGATTCATGTCACGCTATATTGGCTTTGATGTTGACGTTTATGAGATGAGATTCTAGGATACAGGGACGCTTATGCAATTTAGGTATGTATTGTGTTGTTTTTAGAAGATGAATATGGCGATATATTGTAAGCAAAAGCAATAACAGGCTAAACAGACGAATAATAATGTTTATCTTTCATATTAGTGTGTAGCTGGTGAATATGCTTCCATTGTGAATTAATTTTGACAATTCGGCCACCAAAATTACTTACATCACTTGAGCACGAACATTATTTCTAGAAAATGCCAAAACACCATTAACAATCTCTGCACTTACTCAACTAGTATTAAAGAGGAGATCTCGAATGTGATAAGTAATTCATTCATAAGTTTTGGCAATTTTTACCAAGTTTTATGCTTTGACTTGATTTTATTATGGCATGGCCATGGCTTGAGTTGTAGAAAGTTTAAAGTTGTTTTTACAGCCAGACAATCACATTATTACTGAAGTAGGTATTAATTTTCACACCAATTATTTAACATAATCTCGGTGGGTGGGAAGGAAAACATAAAAGTGGGTTAATTTTTTCAATTTGTCCCGCTAATAAAATGGGTAGGCATTCGTATAAGAAGAGGAAGCTTAAAAAATAAATGTAAACTAAACACAGTCCGCTCCCTCTAAAAACCGCTTGTTTACAGACATAGGTAGGTAATTGACATGTTGTAGCTTGTTCAATTAACTTAATACTACTTTCAAGAAGGTCCGTTTTAAAAAATCTTATAACTTGCAAATTGTTTTTCATAACGACTTCCCTACCGCTGTTTTGTGTAGGTGGAACTACCTCACAATTGAATTACGGAGAATCTTTTAGTTTTCCAACTTTAGCATAGGGAAAGGATCAGTTTTCCTTCTTCAATTCTTCAAGGATTGACCTTGGCCTCGGTACTTAATTTGATTTCCAGTTTTTCGAAGAAGCCAACATGAAAAGCCACGCCAGAATAGTAAACAAAGTCATTATTATGTAATGTGCAATTTGGCAGTATTAAAGTCTCGGATGAAATGGTAGTCATTGGTCAGTCTCAGTCACGCTTATCCAGCATCTGCCTTTTTCTCATGATCATCTACTAACCGCGTTGTGGGAAAAGAAAATGTAGTAGCCTTGAAAAAATAGAAAATAAAACAAGAAAGTTTTTGTATAAAAAGCAACAGTAATTTGGATGGAATATGTTAAACTTAATCTTGTTTTATTACTTGAAGCATTCAAGTGTTTTTGAAACAAGGTCACTAGTCAAGTCGCTAAACTGTTAATCTCAATCTAGTTTTTAAAAAAACAGCTCATGATGAAATAAATAATATCCCCGGGCAATACACCTGCTAAAATGATGTTTGCATTGAGCTGCCTGTCAGTTGCCCTGCTTGTTTTTAAAACATTGACAATGGAACAACTCTGATTAATTTTAGGGGTGTATCTGGCTTAATGACTAAAATATTGATTGCTTTTCTGATCGTCAAAGTAAATGTACCTAACTTACAATATTATTAATGTAGGAAAATTAAACTGGTCATGTGACTAGGTTTAGTGCATCATCGATAGCCATAAGTTACTAGACAGTTAGTAGTGATTGTTAAAATGTTCCTTCACAGCTATTTTTATATCAGATCTGTTTCCAGCTTTCAGCTACGCACGGAGAATTCGTTCCATGTCCTGTCCGAATTCATCTCTTCTACCCCACAAGTAAACAAGCTGAATTGACTTGACATAATAACCGTTTTTAATATCCGGTAAATGACAGTTCATTATTGACATTACAACAAGTGTTTGGCCGAGTCATTCATGGCTAACCACAAAAACCACTGATGCTAGGAAAAATCAGTAAATGGTCTTTCCTTGCTTTGAATGGTTCAATGTAACAGGTAGTCCATTCCACGTAAGCTGTTATTGGGTAAATATTTCATAGAATATGTAGGAATCAAAGAGAGCTTTCTGATGGTCAATATCGCACCATCTATTTCTTACCAAAAAAATGTCTTGCATAATAATTAATTACGCAGAGAAGCAACGAAATCTCTGAACATTAATAAAATAGATCCTTTTGATCTTGATCAGTTGTCGCGTGCAACATGTTCAGACTATTATTCCACTATGCGAGTAATTAAGTATCTCAATTACAAATTTCCAACTATTCCACTCCACATCAATTATTCATTTATGGTAAGAAAACCCAGAAGGCACGAATAAAGGTATGCATGATGTAAATTTAATAGATAGATATAATCAAGCTTTTGGGGCATTGTAAGACAGACATGTTGTCGGAGGCTGTAAGGAAGGCAAACGAATCTAGTTTCGTCGAAAAACTAATTTTCGTTTAAAGAGCTTGTCAATCAACACGCAAATACAGCATTTTCGCTTAAAAACACTTAATAAACATTTATGCCGCAATCATCACTGGTTTATTTTTCTTGAGAGCACACCCACCTCGTTCTAGAAAAACAAGGTGGAAAATTGGATTGAATGACGTATAGTGCCTCCTGACACCTGTTAAACGCAAATCATGAGATCCACATAATATTGAAAATTGAAACGAATTGGTAGATTTAGTATATAAGTTTTTTACTTTTATTTATACCCCTGTACCTATTTGAAACTGTATCGGGTTTCCTTTTTTATTGTTTTTCCGTCAGCGATATTAATTCAATTCATATCCATGCATATAAATGAGCCATGCTGTATTTTCAGCTTTTTTAAACTCATCGCCTTCAGCCAACACATGAGTTAGTAATTTGTAGATTTAAATGAACTTCATTTTATAGTAAGCCCAAACATAATAAGATAAATATCAAAACCTGCAAAAATACTCAGAATTGGTCAGTTCAATATCCAACTTATTTTTGTAAATAAAAATTAATTCGAATGTATATTTGCACTCGGCAGGGGTAGACATTCTGGTGCACCATTCATTCACCTTTATACGTTATGGTTTAACTGATGTGGGATGGGATTGGGATTCATTTCGCGAATTTTCTTTCAGATCTGCAGAAAGCCACTAAAAAAGCAGTTAAACTCCATTTTCCCTTTTGTATTTCCATTTCATGCCTCTTTTCTTTGAGTCTGATGTAAAAGGGGGATGAATTAAAATGTGCAAAAATGAATTTTAACTAGAACTCGAAGCGCTTCGGGATTATGAGATGGGAATGGGAGGATTCCTTTTTTGCATAGCCATGCTCTGCTCACAGTCAACTTACAAATCTTCGTTATAGCCCTAGCGGCACTTATCGAACCGGTTACTACCGGCTCCTATCATATCACTTCACCTGGTTACATTCCCATCCAGTTTCATAAAACTGCTGGTGGTGGTTGGCGATGATGACGGTAAGAAAGAGAGAAATGCTCCGGGGAATTTTGTCTTTTTTACTGCTGGAATGAGTCAGCACTAAAATAAAATGCTGTATCATTTCGCAAAACTTTCCTTGCAAAAAAAAACTAATCAAACTACACAACACATCGCATAACAATTCTGCTCTGCAAACATTTTTAGACTATAAGAAAAAGAAGTCATTTCATTAGAAAATAGCTAATTATGATATCGAATGATGTGTAATTTTTCTATTGTAAATAACATATGTATATCTCCCCAGTCCTCCATTTACTAGATTGGGAATTATAAAGTTCCAAAACTGCGTTCGAAGTAATTGCCATCATGATTAAAAAGGTTTTTGTATATTGCCATTTATTTCCCCTCGGCCAGCTCATAATTAATTAGTGTGGGATTTGATATGCTTCCATTGAACAGGTTTTTGTAAGATGTTTGGCGCAAGCATACACATTACGGACGAATCAAAATAAAAGTTTTTGATATCGATTTCAACCTTCTCTTCTGGATAGAATCTGGATTCTTCTCCAATTTACCCAGAGAGATCTCCTACTCATCGCTTCCACTCATAAAAAGTTTGTTTTTGAAAGGAGAGCCTTTGTTGTTGAGATTGAGAGTGGATATTGAAGGAGAAGTCAGATATCTCTCATCTCTCATCACACTATTTTCTCCTCCGGTCGGGGATGCCTACTTTAGGGCTACAAATTACGAGTCTATTTTTGAAACTTCAAATTAAAAAAGTTTATGTAGAGGCTGACTTGGCTTTGTTGTCAATAAGGGGAAATTGTCAGGATATGATCACGTAGACACTTTTGTTGGCTTTTTCCGCTCTCTTCACATCACATCCGATTTAATAAGTCATCCGATTTCTCCATCAGTTTTCCCATTATCTAAAATATTATTTTCGATGGAAAACTGCCAACGTACTAGAGTGCTAGCACTCTGTCCAATGTACTATCCATATCCAACTAATTATCTCGAGTTTTTGTAGTGCTGCCTACAGACGAAGATTTGCAAATTCAAGGTCAGTAAACAACAGTGGTGAAAGCAAAGAGGAGGATGGAGGAATGCTCGCTAAAAACCTATTTATATCCATTCTCATTATGCATTAGATCATTAGAAAACATATTATCTATCACATTTTATAACAAAAAAATGAATAAGGTATTTATTTCATTATCTTGTAAAACTAATTGGAAATTGGGAACCATTTTATTGATCCAACCAGATTGTCAGCATTTTCCTTTGAAATAAGTATTTATAATGTTTGGCCAAAAAATAAGAAGAAAATCATAATTTTTGGTTTGAAAGTCAGTTTGTCACATTTATTATTTGCATGCTCAAAAATTGCAATCTATGCAAGCAAAAAAATTCGACCTGTGGCAGGTATTGAACCTAATATCCCTCAAAGTCTTTCAAATTCGTTTGGATTTTATTGAAGGGTACTCTTATTTGCAGGTTTTTTGACTTTTGAATTTTTTTTGACATTTTAACCAAACGTTTGTATATCTATCAGGGTTCCAAGGCAAGCTCTTTGACAACTGGACCACCACAGGCCTTATCGTTAGTAGCAATTCGAGCTCGGAAATTTGGTTCTTATTCAGCATGAATTTAAGCCTAGCATAGCATAGGTATTTATTTTGTGGCTTATATCACCATCATTATTTCATCATTTATTTTTATTTTCATTTAATTTTATTCTTATGTGACTCTTTTTAATCGGTGAAATGTTTACGAATAAAATCTTCTATTTTTGTTTTCATCATTTTCCCTCACTGTAAAAACTAATAAGAAGGCAAAATGGTTACCCCGGTAAATAGTCTAATATATAGTATGAGCAAGCAAAGTTCTAAAAGCAAATCTTCTGCTCAGCAGTCTACATCTTAATCAGCAAGGACGTTATATCCCATTTCCGCCGCGTTCCAAGAGAGATATTGCATTCCAAATCCCAATTCATCCATCCATCCACATTCTCAAGGAAATTGGGAACAATTAACTTATAAGGGCCCTTGGGATTTCGATATAGTGTGATACGTCATTCGAAAGCCCTTGTTGAGCTGAG
>JAQIWX010001064.1:0-11824 GCA_034696785.1 Lepidocyrtus cyaneus | reverse complement strand
AAGTTTGTTAAAGGGGCAAGTTGGCTCCCATATGGGAATCTAAATATTAAGTATTCATTTGCCACAATAATTCGGAACACGAGCCAACTGGAAACTGACACCCGGGTGAGTGGGCTGTTGGAACCTTTCGATGGGTCCATGTGGCTGCTGCTCACCATCACAAGTCTCTCCGTTGCAGGGATGCTCACCATAAAAAAGTGCTCCGGCTCCGGCTGGTCCTTTTCAAATGCATTGAAACAGTTTTGGGAACGCTGGATCTCGCTGAGCACTCTGCTACTGTGCCAAGGTGAGAAGTCATCCTTCATGAGGGTCAACCACTCCACCGTAATACTCCTGTGGGGTCTGTGGAATCTGGGGCTATTGCTCATTTCGCAAGTATACCAGGGCGAAATGTTCTCATCCTTGTCATATCAGATTGAGCCAGTCATTCCCACCGACCTCGATGAGCTAATGAGGGCCAACATTATGAAAGTGACGACCTCCACATGTCACACAGTTGGTACTACTCCCATGCCATGTCTGAACTTGCAAGTCCCTCCTCAAACATCTTCAGGTTTTAATAAGTCCGCAAGATGGAAAGCTCTCCGGAAGCTGTCCAAGACTGTAATATGGTCAAACTTTAGTTCTCAAGGCGACTTTCCCTTGCTTGCCTTAACAAATTGGAGCACACTGAATGGGACTGCTAATATGGAGTTGCCAAGGGAGGTTTCCATAGTCGATCAGGACGTTGCTTTTGAAATTCATCGCCACATTTTTCAACAACTGGGCTTCACTTGGATTTCCAAATTGCGTCGGCTCCATGGAGTGGGAGTAAATGCGATGTTTGTTGCATATAATTCCTATTTCACGCCCATCTTTGTTCGCAGTCTGGCGCAGATTTGTGAGTCCGGCTTGTTTGACCGATGGCTGAATTACGGTAGCTCATTTAATCTAGCACTCCAAACAAATAGAGCTTATCAAGCACTGGTTTCTAATAATAGCTCGAGGTCAGGGTTCAATAGGGCGAGGGAATTAATTCTCTCTGCCGGGCAGTTTTTTTCGCTGCAGAAAAGGCGCTATTTGTATCGCTCGGACAGTTCTTTAGATTGGATAATAGGGTTAAAGGATCAGTTTGCCCCAATTAGCGCCCCGGTTTACTTTGGGGTGATGAAATATTGGCTGTTTGCCGTTTTTGCAACGGTGCCCATCCTACTCCTGGAACTGTTGGTGGGATTCCAGAGGGATAGGCGTAACAGAGTGGTCAAGATTGAACCGGCTACTGAGCCGCAGATCCAAGTCGAGGAATTGATTCCGAGAAGCCATTCAACGAAGCCCGAATATGTCGACCCATTATTGACCTTAACTCAAGTACAACAGGAAGACATAGAATTAGAACATGTTCCAGTGAGACGACGACTCTGCTCGACCATCGAAAACCAGGATTTAAGGAAACAATCTGTAGTGGAAACGGTAACAACACAAGTTCAAATTAACAGAATTAATTAAAATCCAGGCTAATCAAGGTAAAAAAAATGCAATTTCGGATTAAATTCTTTGCGATGTTTTATGCTCTTAGCTCTTAGATATTTACGTAATCATAGTTAAATAAGTAAATTAATTTAGTTTAGTAAATATTCTACTTTTACTGAATAAAGCCATTATAAATTTTCATCAAACTCACAAACTAACTTAGATATCTAGCAATAATCTTTTTCCATAAATAGCAATTTACATAACATATTTCTCTTATGATTGTCATTGTCACTGTCGCATAGAGCTATCTAGCTGAAGGCTGGCTGGACGGGCAGACCGACAAATTTAGGGAACCATAACTACGCTCACGGTTCCTTGATTAACATTGCATCATTATTAAAAACTCTAAAATACCTATACGTATGGTTAACACTAAATTTGATAATTATCGCACAAGGACCATATTAATTGTCATATTTATCGGAAAGGACAAAATGCTAACTGGCGTCGTCCTTTCGAAAAAGTTATCCGAGAAAAACAGCACCTTAACGGGGGATAATACCTCCAAAATCTAAATAGCAATCTTCTATTTCGATCACAACAGTTTCCTTCACTGTCAACTTTTAAGCTCTTAATCAGCTCCGTTCCACCCACAGTTAGTTTTACTACTTATCTCATAAACTTTTACCGGGCTACTAAAACACGTGCAAAACATTACAATCGACAAGATCTCAAGATTAATGAAAAGAAACATCAAGACCCAATCCAGCAGCTCAACATGTTTGGCAATCAACGGATAAATAGAAGCAAAGCAAATAAACCATCAACCACACTATTTACTAATCTTGCGGCGAATAGTTAATTAATTAATTAACAGTGAATATTAGTTTCGTCAAAGTCAGCTCACGAATAGCTTTCAAATGACATCACATTTGGTATTAGTTAGTTCTATAAAAAAGTTTGACCTTGAATTTAACCCGCTTTCAGGTGACCTACGACGTTAGTATTAGTGACACTAAACTCAACTTATGATTAGCTTTCGATTGACACCTCATATAAAATTTGGGTCAATTTTCAAAAATTGACCTTGAACTTTGACCCACATCCAGGTGACCTATGACCCTAACATTAGTGTCGTTGAGCTCAGCACATGATTAGTTTTCGAATGACACCCCATTTGATATGGCTTAATTATTTGACAAAAGTTTGACCTTGACCTTTGACCCCTTTCCGGTTGACCCACATAGCCCATCTTCGAACTTGTCCAAGATATGGTCCATAGCTATCTATCGTCGAAATCAGAATTGAAAAATTCGCAGCCGTTCTCGAGATATCCTGCGGACGGACGGACAGACAGACGGACCAGACATTCTTAATAACTTGCAAAGCTACGCTGCAAGTTAATAAGATCATATGCATAAATTTAAAAAAAATCGAGGCATTGTCCAGCTCTAATATTTGGTACATACACGTGGATTAACCTGAACTAAAACAACAAAAGTGTTAAATAAATTAAATGACCTGATTGAGTTTACGTAAGTCACATCAAAACATGTTTTTAAACAGGACAGTTACCCTCTAGTGATCAGGTACTTTTTCGCTTACTCAAACTGAAGGATTACAAAGCTATATAATTTTTTTATTTCGGCTTGCTGATATATTTTTTCTGTGATTAAAAGTGGAACTGTGTATAATCTGTACATGTTTAATTGGGAAATTTCAAAGGCTAAGCAAACTTCTGGAGAAGATTGAAACGGAGATGGATCTACGAGAGGCCGTTGGATAAGGCGTTGCGCTACTATCAATTTAATGATAGGTTAGGCATTAGGAAATGATCGACTGGTTGAAAACTCGGATGGAAGTTGTTTGACGGCAATCCGATAATATCAATTGCATCGCTGAGTTTACTTAAATGGCGTCCTGTCTATGGAAATGTTAAAAATCATGTTAGATTTTTAGTAATGAAACTAATTTAAATTGAAATAATATCGGCGAATCTGATGAGAAAAGTTATCCTTTTTTAAAATTTAAGATTTTTTGCAAATTTTATAGTTCGGATTTTATGAAAAAAATTGCGTCTTGGATTTTGATTATTTCTTTTAAAACACTCGACGTCATATTAGCTAAAAGGTGTTGGATAAGGCGAGAAAATAGGTTACCCAAATAGGTATTGTCCAGCTATAAAATGTTTTTCGTACATACACGTGGATTAACCTGAACTAAAACAACAAAAGTGTTAAATAAAATAAATGACCTGATTGAGTTTATGTAAGCCGTATCAAAACATGTTTTTCAGCAGGACAGTTACCCTCTAGTGATCAGGTACTTTTTTGCTTGCTCAAACTGAAGGATTACAAAGCTATATTTTTTTATTTTGTCATGCCGATAAATTTTTTTTTAGTTTGCTGAACCGACGACTGGAGCATTCATTAGCGTTTTGAATTTTGCGTGATATAGTCCAAAGTCTTGAGTCGCCCATGACAGATATATAATTCCTGTCCAATCTCAATTTTCAGAGCTAACTTTCCGAGGAAACAAGAGGAAAAAAGGTTTTTAAATTTAAATAGTTAATTTAGATATTAATTTTGAATTCCAAATTCCAACAATTAACCAAACATGACTTCAATATTTGCACTGTCCATTCTCCTTGCCACTTCTGTCCCAATCACGACGGCCCCGGCCCCGGCGGTGAACACACCCCATTTGTCAGTTCCCACAGCGCTGGAAATATTTCAGCATTGCTCATTCACATATCTCTATCGGAGCGTCGTCGGAGGCAACACATCTCTGCAACTAGCTGCTGCAAAACGAAACCATTCCAAGGCAGTGGACGCCGTCCTAAATTATTTTCCTGTGGATGAGATCGCTTTCAAAACTCTTGCAAATGGGAATGGAAACTGGAAGGAAGTGCGTCCATTGTCGGTCGTCCATCACAAGTTCTCATCTTGCGTTGTTCATCTTATCCTGGATTCTGCCGTTGACAAGGAAATCAGATATAAGTATAACGAAGAACCGAATAAGCCGGACTTCATGTGGATTTTTCCCTTGCCTCCTGGGAAAGCTAACATGTCTCTGCAACAATTGGTGGAGGTTCCCGTTCCCGGTCTGATCTTCATGTACATCCATGACGTAAAACGGGTGGACTTTATTTGCCTAGCCTGCCTCATTGGAGAATACAAACTTGTTCCGATTCTGCGGGGAGCTGGAGAAACTGGGAGAGAAATCATTCGAAAGTTGTGGACAACACTGCATAGTGACATGCACTCAGGATACGTTGAAACAAATCATCTCAAGTATTTCGTTAATAGCCAGACAACTGATGAAATTTGCCGACTGTATCATGACATTTCAGAAACGTTTGGGGCATTTAAGTCAATGACCTACAAATTTTTTCCGTGCACTCTGCTCACAATTGCTGATAAGCATAATTTTACTTACCTGCTACCAGGGAAAGGAAATCCAGTAAAATTATCCGTTGTACTTGCTGCGAAAAGGCCTTCGCCCACGACGTTCCTCCAATTTAATCAATGGGCAACTTGGACTTCATATGGGAATATGAATATAAAATATTCATTTTTAACAATGAGTCGGGATGTGAGCCAGCTTGAGACTGAAACAAGAGTAGCTGGGATGTTGGAACCTTTCGATTGGTCGGTTTGGCTGTTGCTCGCCATCACAAGCTTATCTGTTGCCGGGATGCTCACCGTAAAAAAGTGCTACACTTACACTGCTCGCTCCTTTTCAAATGCGTTCAAGTACTTTCCGGAACGTTGGTTCTCTTTAAGCACGCTCCTACTCGGCCAGCCAGAAAACTCGTCCTTCATGGGAGTCAATCAAACTAGCGTGATTATCCTGTGGAGCTTGTGGAATATGGGCCTCCTGCTGGTCTCGCAAGTCTACCAGGGCGAAATGTTCTCATCCTTGTCATACAAGATTGACCCAGACGTTCCCACTGACCTTGATGGCTTAATGAGCGTAAATATTATGAAGGGGACGGTCACAACATGTTATAATCCTGTGGATGTTACTCCCGAGTCATGTCTGCAATCATATGAGCTCCCTATTTCCGTATCTGGAGATCCTAATAATGCTACTAATAAGTCAGGGAGGGCGGAAGCTTTGAGACAGCTCTCGACGACGGTTTTATGGTTTAACTTCAGCTCTTCAGCGGAGTTTGCATTGCTTGCTATAAAGAATTGGACAACGGTGAATGGAACAGATAGGTTGAAATTGCCAGCGGAAGTTTCTATCATAGATTTTGACCATTTCATTAAAAGTTGTAGTAACACTTTTCAACAATTGAGCTCGGCTTGGGTTTCCAAATCGTATGGGGTGCCTGGATTGGTACAAAGCCTGTTTTTTGTTATGTCTAATTCCCCTTTTCAGTCCATGTTTGTTCAAAGTCTGGCACAGATTGTTGAGTCTGGCTTGTTTGGAAGATGGCTTAAATACGATGTATCTTATCGTGCAACTCTTCAAACAAATGATGTCTATCAAGGGCTACTTTCTAGTCCAAGTCAAGATACGACAGAGTTTAATAGGGCGAGGGAATTTAACCTCACACCTGGGCAGTTTTCTTCGTTGCAGAAACGACGGTATTTGTATCGCTCGGACAGTTCTTTAGATTGGGTGATAGGATTGAAGGAGCAGTTTGCCCCAATCGCCACCCCAGTTTACTTCCAGGTGATGAAATATTGGCTGATTGCCATTTTTGCGAGTGTGCCCATTCTACTCCTGGAATTGTTCTTGAAATGGCGGAATAGAGTAATCAAAATCAAGATTGAGCCGGCTGTTTTTGAGCCCCAAATCTATCTTCAAGAACTGATTCCGAGGAGCCATCCAAGGGCTTTTAAACCTGTGGACCCATTGACTTCAATCGAAGTACAGCAAGAAGAAGTAGAGGACATTCCGGTTCGACGGCGACGACGACAGCGACAGCAGGAGCACAACGACCGAGAACCAGAAGTAGAAAACCAATCTAGCAATGCGCTATTTACAACACGAGTTCAAATTCACACAATTAACTAGTAGGTAGGCTAATTATAAAAAAATCAAATCAAAACACATGTATGTAATTTAAAATAAATAAATAAATAATAAATAAATAATATGTTTGTAATAGTTTGATGAATAAATCAATCATTTTATTGCCATTGCAAAATAAAACTTTTAGCGAAAATTTTGTCAAGTTCGTTAACAAAAAATGTAATATTCTTCTGTGGAGGAAGTTTTCTCTTAACAAATTTTCGGTGACATAATCAATCCCAACCTGGATAGTATCGAGCAACTAGATAGAATTAATGCGTGAATGAACAGTTTGGATTCTCTGCTGCCAGCCGCTCCAAACCGCCGCACATTGGCGCATTGGCTGGGAGTTTTAACGGTCATGTCATAAGTCATATGAGGAAATAAACAATTTTTACCATTCATTTGTCATTTCATTTGAACTTTTCGATTTGGCAGGATAGTGAGACGGATCTGATCTGATTGTGATCAGAAATTGATACTATTGTGATTGCTGCTGGTTAAGTGAAGTGTCATTTAATAAGCAATTAATAATTAATCTCCCTTCACTCTATCAATCAATTGCAAATTACAACTGGATACTGGTTTCCACAACAATAATGGAAAATATTCTCAATAGAGAATCGAGCTCAACCGGTAGAGTTCTTCCTGTTTTTTTTCTGGGAAAGCCCGATAAATGTCGTCAGAGCATATCAATTAAAATCATATCATGACTGCGATAAATCATTCGTTGGGAACTTTCACCTGCTCCTGTCCTATCTTAATTACTTGAAATGGAATAACCCCGTAAAAAATAGAAACTTTTTTTTTGCACATTGCATATGAAAAATTCTGCAAGTATTAAATGTAATCGATTGGCTCCTTTCCTTTCAACACAGCCTTGTCAGGTTCAACAGGTCCAATTTTATCTTATCAGCTATGTTAAATGACAGATGTACGAACTCGAGCGTTCGTCAATACCATTCCGATATGAATCACTATTTTAATCTATTTACAAATGTGTTGGATATGATTTTTTGGAGATGGGAGGGAGTAGCAACAAGCCAAGGAACACGGAGCGAGCGGTGAGGGCTCCACAATCCAAATGTTTCCAGCCCTGAAGAAGGGAAAAAATTATGAACATTTTCAGAATTTAGAAAATTGACTAGATGACCGTCAATGTTTAATAAAATTAACAGTGAAGAGTTCGCCTTACGTTGCAGATTAGTAATATTTGGAGGTCCCAGTTCCACTTTAGTCTTCCTGTTCACTCCATGTTTTACTCCAGTGATCCCCATATCAGTTAAACCCTGTCCTTGAACTTTTGAATTCCGTCAATGCTATCAATACATGAGGTTTTTTTAAATCTTATTAAATTTGTATATACGCTTCAGTCTATAATTTTAAATTTCATTTTAATTTAGGAACAGAAATTCAATCTAACAATTTTATTTAGACATCGACCAGCAAACTTTTACAAATACCTGCTTATTACGAATCTGAAAGCGTAGTTATAATTCGCTAGGTATTATGTCTGTCCGTCTGTAAGCTTGATAACTTAAGAACGGCTGCGAATTTAATTGTTCTGTTTTCAGTGATAGGTGCCTATTGATCTATTGATAATAGCTCGGATGGATTCGTAGGTGCGGTGTCCAGGTCTACCGGAAGTTGGTCAAATGTCAAGGTCAATTTATTTTCAAAGACAACATAATATAACAACTGGGGCGCCATTCGAAAGCTTATCACTTACCTACTTCAGTGGTGCTAATTTTATCATGATAGGTTAACTGAAAGTGGGTCAAAGGTTAACGTCAACATTTTTAGCATGGAATTTCATATCTAATGACTCAGAAATCCAGAAATCCCAGAAATGAAAGCATATTTTATGGCGATGTCGGTTTGATTCTAATATACTACGGTTATATATATTTGTTTAGACCACATGTATTTGAGCTCCGTAGTTATACAGTTGTAACGGTTTATTATCTTACATCTGGCCCCCCACAAACCATTCCGTCCTCCCTCTCCAACATGCCAGGCTCTTTGTTCGCAACATTTTTGAAACATCAAGAAGCATGACACGAAAATCCAATGTAATTTTTGTTGATGATGGTTCAAGGTGAACTTCTTCATCGCCCATTTTCTTATATATTTTCCAATATCCGATTTTTTCCTATTTATTTCAACCTTTCTCATTGATTCATTCCACTAAACAACACTTTCGGCTCTTCCCCTCCCACCAAGGACTTCTGAAGTTGAAGTTTTTTTTTCATAATCATGTTTCAAGACTTGAAGATATGAGTGAAATAAAAAAAAGAAATACAAAAGAACTCCACAAAAGGTACCACTTTTGTCAAAAACGTTTTACTCTGGCTCCGAGAATTTAATCGTTCATTGGCATAAAATCCCGCTCCAGTATATGCACAAGTGGAGTGTAACTTTCACCAGCTCATGTTCATTTCGTCTTCGTGTCAAGTCATATTTTCTAATGTAGTTCGACTTATAAACACTTCATTCGACAATTATAGATATTAACTTTTGATTTAAAAAATCCACCAAACATGACCGTCGCACTGTCAATTTTTCTTTCCACGACGATCTTGATCACAGCGGCGGTGAACACATCCCACTTGTCATTTCCAACAGCGCTGAAAATATTTGAGCCTTGCTCATTTACATATCTCTATCGCAACATCGCAGGGAACTCTTCTCTTCAACTAGCTACTGCAAAACGAAGCCATTCCACGGCAGTGGACGCTGTGTTCAGTTATTTTCCTGCGGAGGTAATTGCATTCAAAACTATTGCAAAAAGCAATGGAAGCGAGGATGAAACATCGTTATCCATCGGCCCTCGTAAATTCTCGTCTTGCGTTGTTCATCTCATCCTGGACTCTGCAATTGACAAGAATATTAAATACGAATACAAGATGGAGCCGATCAGGCCGGATTACCTGTGGATTTTTTACTTGCCTGGTGAGAAAGCAACTATGTCTCTGGAACAATTAGTCGAGCTTCCTGTTTCCGGTCTGATATTCATGTATATCCATGGCGAAAAACGGGTGGACTATATTTGTCTAACCTGTCACATTGGTAGCTACAAACTTTCTCCAATTCTTGCCCGAGAAGAAGGGCTTGGAAGAGAAAACATCCAGAAATTGTGGACAGTAATTCATACCAACGTGGGGCAGAACGGATACGTTTATTCGGACACTCCCGACACCGTTAACTATAATTATAATGGCCATACTATTGAAATGTGCCCACATTATTATGACATGACAACTTTTATTAATTCATTTCAACCATTTTACTTACATCGTCGTTGCACATTGTCCACAATTGCTCATAAGCATAACTTTACATATAAAAATAATCTACAACTAGTAAAATTATCCGAAGTATATGCATCTCAAACGCCGCACTCGGATAACTTTGCCAAATTTAATCAAAGGGCAAGTTGGATGTCGTATGGGCTTGTCAATCTGAAACATTCATTTCTTACAATGATTCGGGATACGAGCCAGCTGCAAACTGAAACTCGAGTGAGTGGGATGTTGGAACCTTTTGATTGGTCCATTTGGCTACTGCTCACCACCACAAGCGGCTCTGTTGCTGGGGTGCTCACTCTAAAAAAGGGGCCCGCTACTTGGTCCTTCCCAAATTTTTTGGGACACTTTTCGGAACGTTGGTTCTCTTTGAGCACTCTGCTACTGAACCAAGGGGAAAGGTCGTCCTTCATGAAGGTCAACCAATCCAGACTTGTTATTATCATCCTGTGGGGTTTGTGGAATCTGGCGCTCATGTTGGTCTCGCAAGTGTACCAGGGTGACATGTTCTCCTCCCTGTCATATCAGATTGACCCAAAGGTTCCTACAGACTTCCATCACTTAATGAGTTCAAATATTATGAAAGGGACGTTTACAGATTGCGAAAAGAATAATAGCTACGTGTCGTGTCTGCACATGCTGGAGCCTCCTAGAGTTTCAAACGCTCATGATAAGCCAGAAAGTGCGAGCGTTTACCGGAATCTGTCCAAGGCAGTTTTATGGTTCAACTTCAGGTCTCCGGCAGACTTTGCACTGCTTGTTTTAAAAAATTGGACAACGGTGAGCGGGGCAGCTAATATAAAGCTGCCAAGGGAGATATCAATCATAGATAATGATATTTTCATTCACTGGCTTGGCCATCTTTTTCAACAACTCAGCACGGCGTGGACTTCCAAGTCGCGAAGCGTGAATGGATTGGTAATTGGCATGTTTTTTGTTATACGCAATTCCTATTTCCAGCCCATGTTTGTTCGCAGCCTGGCGCAGATTTTCGAGTCGGGGTTGTTTGAAAGATGGTGGAATTACGACATTCCTTACCTGACAGCATTCCTAACGCGTGAAGTATATGAAGGACTGGTTTCCAACTCCAGTCACGGCACAAGGTCAGAGTTCAGCAAGGTGAGTGAATTTAGCCTAACGGCCAGGCAGTTTTTTTCTGTGCAGAAAAGACGATATGTGTATCGGACGGACCACTCTGCAGATTGGGTGATAGGATTAAAGGAACAGTTTACCCGGATTGCCGCCCCCGTTTACTTTGGGATGATGAAATATTGGCTGGTTGCCATTTTTGCGACTGTGCCCATTCTACTGCTGGAAGTGTTATCGACCTGGTGTAAAAGGGAAATATCCTCCTCAAGTCATGATTCTGATTCTGACTCGGCTAAAATTGATTTAAGCGACGGAAGGGCACCCAGGCATGGTGTCCGCCCATTGAGTTGGTTTTGGATCGATGTCCAACCATCTAACGATAGCGTCTTTAGTAGAAGAGGACGGCGACAGCAGGATGACCACCAAAACCAGAAATAAAAAACCGGCGCACAGCGGAAACACGAGTACAGAACAACAACAGAATCAACTAATTTCTACACTAATGAAATTTAAAAATTAACTGTATTTAAAACAGTATTTAAAATTTTGTTTTAATTTTTTTTTGTCTATGATCGTACATATTTTTAATCACATTTAAATACGTTAAGATACGTTAAAATAGCTGGAACGAGCTTTAAGCAGCTAAAATGAATTCGATTGTAGCGAATAATACACTTTAGCAGGACTTCCAACAGCTTCAATATGATCATGATTGTAGTTAGTTGACTCATTACTTTCAGCCTTAATGGGATTCAATTTAATTTTGCGTTTTTCTGCGTTGACTTGCTTCCCAGTCAGTATCTGCAGTTTAGCCACGGGATGAGAGCCTAAAAAACATTTTAGTATTCATTATTAGCCTTTTTACTGTCTACATGACCAATTATAATTTTGATAGTTTTTAGAACAAATATTTTTTTAGACTCATTTCTTTACATTTTTGTATTGCTTCCATC
>JAQIWX010001063.1:0-11827 GCA_034696785.1 Lepidocyrtus cyaneus | reverse complement strand
AGCGGTAGCGCAACTTACATGGGTTTGCTTGGACCAAAACGCAAATTTTTTGCACATTAAATCCACTTTTTATTCCAGACAGGATGATGATGTTGATGTTGATCCATGTATGAAGTCACTCAAGTCATTAATCTGCGTCTTGCTTTTATAAGCTTAAAAGCAACTCCAAAGTGGATTGTCTGACATGCTTATTGATTAAACTTAAGCGAAGAGGAAGAGAATGAGATGGACCAGCATTTTTTTTCTTCAAAAAATATGGTTAAAAAGCACAACACAACCATGCGGAAACCGTTACTGGTAAAAAGCTTAAAGAAACGGAAGAGATAGATATTGGGTTTGGCTCATGCCATGGCACATAATTTTGTTCCGACTACCACCACCGCTCAATATCCTTCCTTCCCCCGGAAGATGAGAAGAAAACGAGGTAGTTTTTTCATGAGAACGTAAAATTCCCATGGGTAGATGTTGATGCAGAAAGGAATAACTTTTTTGGACGAAAGTAATTATCATTTATTACCCATTATCAGTCCATAGTCCATAATTACCATTTCCCCACGCTTGCCGTGTGTCCTGTAGCTGTAGCAGCATCGTTAATTACGTTGAATTACGGTCTGCCTGTTTTACTACCGGGAAAAGATGAAAGTGGAGCGTTCTTTTTTCACAGGAGGACTTCAGGCTTAAAACTTGAGATTTTAATGAGGAGTGTAAAAGCCCACTTTGGAATGAGTTCTTCTCCCAGGATTTCGGAGATGTTCTTTGCTTGTTGCTTGGTGGGATGGCTCTTGACATGACAGAGTAAAATATTATTACAGAAACAAAGCGAAAAATTTCAAAACGCCCCGGAACGGAAGTGCTCATTTCTTCTTGGAAGTAAACATATTTCTCCCACACCTGTCATATTCCTCGAGTGGGAGATGAAACGAGGCTGGTAATGATGCTTAAAGAGAAATATGAATCCACGATCTTCTTGTTGTAACATTATATCTTGCTACTTGAACAGACACATCAAAGCGGAAGCAGAGGCTTCAAAATATACATCGTTGGAAATCAACACAAGAGGTTTATGAAGATGTTATTAACTTTCCTCTTCAAGAATTTTCTAAGTATTCTAAAATTAGAGGTATAGAGGTATGTAATGAGCAAACGCAGCCTCTTCAACGAGATGCCGAAAAGATCGGCGATTTTTTATTTTTCAAATGAGCTGTTTGTTTACTGCTCGCGGATGTTGTTCATTCTGCTTAGGTATTTCTTCATGGTTCATAAAAGTAGTCTCAAAGTCTCAAATGTTGCGAAACGGAATATGATGAAAAATGAGCTCAACTCCGTATTTATAAGTTAAGACGCAAAATATGAATAGAATTGGGTTGCTTTTAAAAGTGCTAGTCAATCATTCGAAAGAATCGCATAAAGTGATTTCTCCACATTATAAAAAGATAAAAAAGGGATAAAAATCATAAGTAAATGTTAGTCTCTCAGCATCAAAAAGATATTTTGCAAAGTAACAGTTTCGTAAGAAAAATTGATTTTTTTGAAAGGTTTGTAGCTTGAATTTCTTTTTGATGATGGATTGATATGAGTTTACTTTCTTTCGTTTTTTGTTTCGATTGTCACTGATCTGTACGGTTCGATTTATTTCCTAACTTGTCAAAAACGTGCCTCCAAATTTCCCCAAAACTATCCCCGGGGACGCTTTCAAAACTGGCAGTTTGAGTAATATTTCGAAAGCTATAGAGCGCTTACATCAGCGCTGGAGGGGACATGTGTCCTAACATGAATTATTACAAAAAATATTCTTTTGTTTTTCAGCCTCTCTGTCTCGACAGGCATTTCCATTGAATTTTATGTACGTAGGAAGGATTATTGTTGGATTTGATTTGATGGAAGCGAAATTGAAACATTGTATCATATTTTGAGGAATTTTCCAATCCAATGGAATGAAATACGGGAATTCTGATTTTATTTTGACGGAAGCAGAGATTTAGCTTTAGAACTTTTGATTAAATCAGTTCCCATTATGGCCCAGATGTGTTATCGTCAGCAGGTAATTGAGAAGGGACAAAGAATGCATTATGGACATTTATGGAATGGAAGGACATATTCCCGTCCCCACTTACCAGTCTAGGTAAATAAATACCCAAAGTATGTTTCTGTTTAAGAGTAACTTTGTCGAAACGCCCGTGTGCTACTTATTCCGATTAAATGTCAGAGTAGCTTTTATTCTGAGATTTCCAAGTAATAATCTGAGCATGACAATCAAAAAATATTGTCGATTTTTTTTTAAATTTAGACGCTTTCATGATGTTTACGTTAGACCAAACAAGCTGATCAAAAGATTGCTCTGTTTGCATTTTGCAAAGTTATGTATTTTCTAATCGGTTACTTTTAAATGGAACGGTAACTTTCTTCACATCTGTTCTCCGGTTTAAAGCACTCAGATCTTAATAAGTTGAAAAAATGACAGATTACCTTCACTGCCCCCCTGTATTTTTCGCAGAACACAGTGGGATGCATTGCGGGACACGAAAAATAAATTGAAAGAATTTCAAATCCCATTTGAAGTTTTTACAATTCTTTCTCCATCCAATTTTTCTATCTGAATGACAAACTCACTCTAAACATAACACTTTTTCCTTTTTTACTTCGTAAATATTCGTTTTCTACCAATGGGTTAACTGCAAATCACGACTAATATTATATTTAAAACGGTATTTATTTTGGGGCGATGCAAGACAAACCAACGGTGGAAAGGAAGACAGGAAGTACTTTCCCCAAAATTTTCTTTCGAACCTCTTTCCACTTCGTTCCATCCCATCTAGCACAGCGGATTCTTACTTACAAAAGAAAAATATATTTAGATTACTTCATTCCAACTTGAATTTCACTTGTATTCCATTCCATACGGGGATTTATGTTCTCTTACGTTGCTTTTTATTACCTCTCTGAAAAGATGCTTGGAGGAGCAACATGATTATCCACATTTTACGATTCCCGTTTTTATCTCCCTGCACTCTCCCACATTTTTTTGTGTATTTAAAGCTAAAACCACAAAAAAAACATGCAGATTATTTTGGTCGTAATAAAGCGTACCAAGAGCAGGAGTGAAAGTGGAGTGCACTACCTACTACCACTACTGCATTGGAATATATTTATTTCAGGATGGAGTAACTTCTCTTATTATCCTTGTGGAATGAATTGGGTCATCATCAAATGAAAAACTTGTTTTATTCGTTTTTTCCCCAACAAGCAAATCTTTTTTTATCCGGTGATATGTTTACATTACATACGTACGCCTCCAGCTATACATAATACGTATTAACCCCATCCATAAAATTCCAGACATCTTTGTTGCTTGCTGCTTCATGTAAATAAAAAGCATGTGTAAAGGTAGGCACATGAATGGGGAAAGAAGATGTAAGTGTAGAAATTTACTACTGCATTTTCTCTTTTTGTTGGCAGAAGGAAAAAATGCAGGAGATTATTAGCTGACTGGCAAGTTTACTTTCTCTTCCAGTAATAAAAACAACTGGAGAGGGAGGTTTGGCTGGAATTGCAAATAGCAAGGGGAAAATAACAAGTTAAGTACTTATTTTTTTGCATAACCCATTCCTGAGGATGTAATGAGAGAAGAGTATTTTCTTGTCGGGGAGGAATTTCATAGCAATCCCGAGTTCCTTTCGGGGAGCGGAAGCGAAAAAGGGAGGAAAATTAATTTGAGGAGAAAATCATTTCCTATTTTTGTAACTAAAAACCGGATGATTTTATGGAAATGAATGGAAGTAATGTGTGGTGGCTTGAGCATTGGTTTCAGAAGGATGTAATTCTAAACATGAAGTGGGAAATGAGAGAGAAAGTTGTAATTTTGTAAATGTTTGAAAATAAGCGGTAGCGTGTATATTACATTATTATGTAGTCTACAGTGTAATTGCAGCGGAATTTTGTTAACTCGGAGAAATTAAATTAAATTCTTCTAAGCTGTGAGTTGAGATTTGGGTTGCAAGTAAATGAGGAATTTTCTAATGCAATTAATGTGAAATTTTTAGGCTGGAATGTAGGTTGCCTATTTGGGATGTAAACGATCGTATAATTGTAATTTGAGAATGTTTTTGAGTTTTCAGTCCTGTTGCAAAATTCAATTTATTTTTATGACATATTTTAATCCTAAACTCTTGTGGGGAGGATTAGAGAAATGCTTTTAATTTAGCAACAGATGAAAATGGTCTCAGTCTCAAGTGACTAGAGAGACTAGACTCTTTCTTTTACCGGACATGGATATAAAAAAATATCAGAGAGAACTACAATGTAATTTCATTTAACTTTATTAACCAAATGTAATTATCACAATTTTAGAAGATTTCACTAACCGGATAACCTGAAATATCTAAATGACTAGGGATTTCTAGATGTGATATTTTGTGGGATTTTATTCAGCCATAGCAAAACGTTGACTATCGCTACACCAAAATGTATCTTATTTCGTTAATGATTGAGAGAAATATCAATAGGTTAAAGTAGAGCTTTAGCGCAAGACAACTTAAAGCTAATCTGAAGAAATATTCCATAGATCGACTACCGACAAGGATTGCATAGTACTAAATATTGATCACGTGTGCACTTATTTTAGCGCATTGTTTTCAATCCAAAACAATTGTTGTATAATAATAATGGGCTTTGCTATTATTAAGGTTATTTTGAGAGCAATAATATTTGCTCTGCGAAGACCTGGACGCATTGTAATTCATATTCATGTACTTTTGACATAATTACATACATTGATCCTGTTCTTGCTCCCATTTCATGTTTACAAAATGCTTCAAGAGAACTTTCTCCGGCTCGACTCGCTGAAAGATGAATGCGAGAACTAAGTTGACATTTCTGGAATTTTAAAGTTGCCAAACTGCACACGTACCTCTACGGGTTCGTTCATTCCCTATTAATTTAAAAGAAAAATTATTCCTGTTTATCTTCCTCGGCATCAATCTATATCTGGGGGAAAGTTTTTAATGAGTGTTTTTGATGAACTTTTTCTAAAACTCTCAGTGATGAGCTCGAATTGAAGCGGCTTCTCTCGATTGCAACCTTCCATCTCCAACATATCAAACGACTGCTGCAATTAACCCAAAGGGAAAGGAAGCGTATGATTTTTAAACTAATTTTGGAGAAAGAAAAGTGGAACTTGTATGAAAACACATCAAAAGTTCACAAGCTAAATTAAATCCAGTCTAATTCTCTCCAACTCACAATCAGATACCCGGTACCGGGAACTTGAGTGATACATGTTATTTTCCACCCAACTACATCGAGGGGTAAACCCAAACGGGTACAACGCAAAGTCTGGAGAGATGCGTTTTGCTCAAGGAAGCATACCAAAATGTGTCAGGCTTACCTTGACACTTTGACCCAAAATCGAAATGACATATCACAATTTAAACGTTAATTCAACTAGTGAAGAGGAATATTCCATGGAATATCTAAAACCGGTTAATCCTCTGTATAATTTCCAATCACTGTTAGCTATTAATTATGAACATGA
The DNA here is from genome assembly GCA_034696785.1 of Lepidocyrtus cyaneus. NCBI lineage: Eukaryota > Metazoa > Arthropoda > Collembola > Entomobryomorpha > Entomobryidae > Lepidocyrtus > Lepidocyrtus cyaneus. The sequence goes on along the minus strand of JAQIWX010001063.1, from coordinate 6,297 downwards.
TAGCATGACTACAACATATATCCAATGTAATGTCAAAGTTGTTAGTGAAAAACGGTAAATATTATTATGGAACCGTTTAGAATTTGTGTTGATTTGTCTAAAAATATTTCCACAATCAGAAGCATATCATCGCATCCCTATTATTAGCCGAGTTATCTTCATAGAAGTAAAGTAATCAAGGCAGACCAACGATATGAATCCCCGCGGAGCCATAAGTATGACCGTTTCTTACTTTTCTTTTCCAGCCACCCCGAATTTGCATTACGTAACAACAAAACTTTTTTTCAAACTGAAACTAAACCCCAACCACAGTGCAATATTACCATGATCCTGTTGATGATCACGTCCCATTAAAGGAAACAGGAACTTTGCGGACCACCAAAGTCCTCATCTCAACAATGCCATGACCAGAAAAGTTGAGATTTTATACCCCGATCTCCTACTACAAAATGCCACAATGACATACCACACCATGAACCACCACTTGTTCCAGATTTTATGCATAAGTGCAAAATGAAAATGGAAACTCAACTGGAGAGATGCGAGGTGGGAAAAGTATTACTTATCATCTCATTAGTAGTTAAATATATGCCCGGCTAAAGAAGTGGAGTTGAGGGGGCACTTTAATTAAAGAAAAAAACTTCCTGACTTCATCTCTCATTTCCTTCCGCATTTTTTATACTACCGACAAACCCAGAACTGGACTGAAAAGTGACTTTTCTATACCATGTCAAGATTCTCACTTCCACAACAAGAATGAGGAATCCCGAAACTTTTCCACTTTCTTTTCCATCCGAATAATGAATCACTGACAAGTCTCCGGACTCCTGTTCAGAGGAAGTTGAAACACCTTTGAAAGAATTTCTTTTGGAAAGGCTGTTTTCGCAAATCCATCCTTTTCTTTTGCAAGTTAAGCATCTTCAATGGAAAAAATGCAATAATTGTTGGGGAATTCTACTTGCCAAAGAGAGGAACAAAGAGCAAGGCTATGATAATTGAGAATAAATTAGCTGATTAGGTATGTACGAATGAAACTTTCCATAGAATACCTTAACAAATGCCAACTATCTGGCAATTTGACGAATATTTCGTACACGAAAAACCGATCAGACTGACTGCAAGTCAACAAACCAGGTGGGTGGGTAGTTGAGAAGACGGAACGGAAGATTAAGTCTCTGTGACAGACAAGGCCTCTTGGCGTCCTCCAGTCCAGTTCAGTCGAGTCTCTTGGTATTCTTTCCCCACTTTCTTTCTTTCTTGGAATTAAATTAGCTGGGTCCAGATCTAGATTCATAGCCACATTTATTGAGTCTGATTGGACCTAATCTCTTATTTTTAGCTAAAAGAAAAGAGAGAAAGAGAAACTTCCCCTGTCGATAATAATAATAATGAGATGGTCATTGTCATTAGCTAATTGCCTTCCCAGATACTAGGAAGTGAACGGAAACAATAACATTTTAAAAAACGGATTCTTACACACGACAGGGAAAAAAGCTGAAGAGAGAAATAGGCCGACCTTGCTTTTCTTATGAACTGGCAAATGCAGTGCCCACACACAACTGTCACTTTTTTAAGTAGAACAAAAGGACGAAAAAGGTTAGCAAACTCCACTCTTTTTTCACTTTGTTATTAGATTCGATTCTCGATATTTTCATTAGGCCAAAGGGAGGATGTAAGTTGGAAAGTTCCTTGCATTGAACTGAACCCTTCTCACTTTATCCATGTCTCTTCCATCCTCTGCAAGAAAAAACGTGTTCTAATCAATGATATGCGTGCTTACAGTTGGCGAGGGGGGAAGGCAGGCAAGTTGAATAAAACATGAGCCATTCTCAACTTCCCAGCACCATCCAGCCAGCTCTCCCTCCAACGTTTCCATTTGGAACATTCATGGAATCAGCCATGTATCCTTCCTCTCATATACAAATATTCCATTGCCAAAATCGGAAGTGGCCATTAAAACAGTCCGACTATCGCACTATCACTATCATACTCTGGCTATTTAGCATGCATTTAAAAAAAACATAAATCTACTTCCAAAAAAAATAAGGCGAGCCCTTTTCATCGAAACAAAAAAAACACAGCCTACATAATAGGGATAAATAACAAATCCATTCCTCTATTACTTTTTTCCCCTTCGAGTATTTAAAAAAGCACGAAGGGAGAAAAGTAGGTCGTTTTTTAAACAAAATGCACGAACAATTTTATTTTCTGCAGGGAATAATGTGTGTTACGAACTTACCAACTTCTCTCTATTCACTTTCCATAGAAATGTTTCACGGTTTTTCGTCTTCCACTTCTGTTGTCTGTCTACTTGGAAATCAAGTGACTGGAATAATCTCCGACTGTGCGGAGGAGCACATTCACTATCTGGCGTTTTCAACGAAATAGTAAAAATTGGAGAGAAGTTGTGCAAGGTGTGGAGTATGTTTTTTTTTTCATACGAAAGTTCATTTCCTCACATGGAAGGAAGGATTCTTTTATTTAGTAGAACAGAATGGTGATGGTGGTGGTGGCGTTGGCATGTAGGTCAACCGTAAACAGAATGAATGGTGGAACAAAACCGTCCAGAAAAATGCAAAAAATAATTCAACGCATTAAACCATGCAAAAAACCGAATTCGCAAGTCAAGACTCTGTTGTTGAAAAAAGAGAAAAGTTTGTCTGGAGAGGGAGGTTTGTGAGTGCGTATGGTTTTCTTCACCAGCCTATGAGTTCCAAAAAAAATCCCAGAATTCCCAGACATTTTTTTACAAACTGGAAAAGGAACCGGAAAGCTCATGGAATAGCTCTTAAGAGTCAAGGGGCTTCCTTTCTTGTTACTACATACAAGAGAAACTTTAAAAAATAGTTTAACAGTCAACCGCCGCCACCAACGCAGCCACAAAAAAGTCAGGTTTAGTTCTCAGTAGTTTATTGTTATTTACTAACTAAGCAAAAATTGTATTTTTTTCTTGTCCTGGTGTGGTAGGCTTTGCGTGTAGGATTTATGTAGACCGGAATTGCGTTTGCTGTAATGAAAAGGGGGTTGTCCGGCGAGAGTCGTCTAGTCCTCTGCCTGCACTGCAGTTCATGTAGTTCATCTTGTTCCAATTTCATTTCGCCACTTGATGTGGAACCGACTGGAACTCTTTTGTGATCGGAAGTTGTAAATAAGGAAGACTGCGTGTGTAAGCAAAGTAATCTAGTGCGCCGAGAGTTCAGTGGTAATAATAATAGTGCTACAGAGGAGAGCAGACTATATAAATATTAATGTAGTCCAGCATAGTTGCCATTTCCTAGAGCAATATCCCTCCGAAAATTTATGTAAGAATTCAAGATGAAATACTATGCAGTTGGCGGAACTTATTGTTAGTCGAAGAAAGCTAATAATCATAAATTCATAAAGTGTAATTAAATATTATCCACACGGAACGTAACGTAACACAGTAATGAAAACAAATGCATTGGTATATGGAAGAAATCAATAAACGTTACATTTTACCTACCTGCTTGGCTGTCCTCACCCAGCAAAATAGTCACGTTATAATAATTCCATACTTAACAGAATATTTGTGCTTTGAGTTCTATATCTATGGGCTATGTCGTCTTGTCTGAAAACTGAATACACTCATGAAAACCCACTTTCTCTTACACACTTTAAAAACAATCATTACATTGTCCAAATTTTGATACGTGCTATAAATACCTTATAGCCCGATATTATTTACTTTACTAATACTCGTTACAACACAGCAAGCACTGATATCTATTAAAATTAGAATTTTTGCAATGTGAATGAAAATTGGAACAGCGTTTTAAAATATAAATTAGATCGTGTCAACTGAATATTTTTTTTTCTAATCAACTAAAGCCTTTCGCACATTTTAGTCTGCTACTACTGCAAATAATTTTAGCATGTGTACTGTTTGAATTTGAGTCAATGATTTCGGTAAACTTGAATAACAAAATGAATGGTAACTTTTTATCACTTTACAATAGCACCCTTACGTCTCCATCTATTGCAAACAGCTACAAAAACCTTCATTCTGTAAAACTGCGCAGGTACCCAAGTTCACCTCTTCTGTCGCCTCAACGCAGGAGACTTAGCGATGGAAGTTGCAAAATCACCAGATTGATTCTGGAGATTTGGATTACAAAATGAGGAGAATAACCTTTGCTGCGAGCAATCCTGTGGACTTCCATTTGTATGAAATAGTTCAGCAATGATTGCGTTGTTTTAGGCATAGATATGTGCATAATACATATTGCTGCTAATGATAAGAAAGACAGTTAGGAAGAAGAATATGCCATTTCCCAAAAACCCATTACACTAAATTGCCACCGTTCCTTGAGCCATCATTTACAAAAAATATTATCTGAGGTCACTGCATAAATTTCGCAACTTCTTTGTACACTATACCAAATCCCACCACTTCCAAATCAGATATTCACAGCTCCTTCCTATTCCTATCTTCAGATCATTCATGACTGAAGCCAAGTGATTAATGGATTGACTTTGACTTTTGTAGTGGATCAATCACGATCGGGTTGATGCTGGTGCTGGTTTTCTTACGTATTTTTTTCATGATGCACGTGCGACATGCACGATAAGGATACTATGATAAGACTACACCTATTCAACTCACTCCGCGCAATAATGTAGCCACCATACCAGCACCGCACCACCAACAATGAACTCAAGGCTGATTCTGATGCTGCCGCTTTGCTAGTTGCAATTGCAAAAAAAAGTTCTTGGTCAGTTTCGCAATACGAGCAAATAAAAGCAAACAAAGCAATTTACTTTTATTATTTGTGGGCTATTTACTCACGGAGGAATCTCATTCATTCCTCCCTTCAATTATCCCTAATTTTCCATGAAGTTAACTAAAAGAGCAAATGGAGGGTCAGCCACATTTTCTACATGTCAGTGTTATGTTTGTTGTCACATGCTCCCATTGTTTGCTCCATGTAAACATTTGCATTTTGCATTTATACGCTAATTTTTAGGTACATTTTGTAAACTTCCAACCTGAGTAGAAGCAAAGATGGAAGTGATGATGATGGTCTAATGAAGATTAAGTTTTGCCGACCTTCAGAAAACATTAAAGTTGAATTTAACATCAAGTGACTTTACGAGCTGAAGTGGGCACCAGTTTATTACTATTTTTCATTTTCATAAGACAGTTAACAAATTTTTATAATCATTATCATAATAATCTACGTCGTAAAAAATACATAACCATGTCATACTACACTCGATAAAATGGCCATTATCTAACAAAATTTATGAGGCTATATCATATCAATTTCGTTTAGCAAAGGTAATTCTGCCCCGCCTACCTATTTACATTCATGTATATAAAAGGCTAAACAAATTGTTGATATCGTAAATTAATTTGAATAAACTTTTATACGACAATTCGGCGAATCTATTGTCCTTACCGTCATCAATTACAAGATCCTTCGCCTTCTATACTAATGAAAAAACCCTTTTCAGCTCGTAGTATAATAGCCCATATGCCGGCGATGACGCGATATGGGCAATGACATTCTGTCATGCGCAGCGGTACAATTATGTAAAACATTAAACAGCTTCCCAAGAAAATCTGGGGAGAGGTCATGTCGCAGTAGTCGATAGTCGTATCCCGTGTCGTTGTCGTTCAATTCAATTAGCAAGAAAAAACCAGCATAAAAAACTAGCCATTTGTGGATTGCGTTGGATTGGTTTGGACTTGGAGTGTGAATGCAATTTGCAATAAATCACTTTAAATACATACGCCTTGTCTTAGGTGCAGAGTCAAATTAAGCTTTTTAGAATAAACAAAAAAATACACTCAATGTAGTACTTTCTTACGTAATATGTAGTAGTAGTAACATGGCATGGGTTATCCTTTCCGCCTTCCGCTTCATAAAATTTTGGATAATGTATGTCAACCAGTATAATAACAGCATGGTCCTAAGAACACGAAATATATGCCAAAATCCTTTCCGAATCCAATTTGTAATATTTTGCAAACTACCTAATTTTCTAGAGAGTTGGAGCTTTAGCTAGTTTTTTTTGCACAAGAAGGGGAAGGCGAACGTAAACACAGCGATAAACATAAAATGCACGCATTTCATTTTTCATTTCATTGCATTTTATGTTCCAAAAAAAAAAAAACTTTCAAAGAGGGAACATATACCCAATAAAAAGCGCCATCACCATCATTATCCCTCTCTCTCGAATAAATATGTAATTGGCATGAATGGGCTTATCATAAGAGATGAAAGAAGAACATGGCTATGTCTTCGGCCGATAAATAACTCTAGTGAAGATGGA
>JAQIWX010001062.1:0-11828 GCA_034696785.1 Lepidocyrtus cyaneus | reverse complement strand
CTTGCCTTTTTGATTACTTACTACCCAAAATCCAAAAATAAATGTAGAATTTATCGGATCCATCTGAAACGAGAATTTTCCATATGTGGACAAATAGATAATAAATTGTATTAATTACTGAAAAGAACGCAGTTTTGTTTTCACCTCCAACAGTAGAAGCAAAACTAATGATTCTTTCTAAATAAATGATTATTACTTTGCATTAGGGGGAAGCCCAAACCGGGATTCCGATACACTAATGATGAATGACAATATACGGATCATGACTCCATTGTCCTAATTCACTCAACGGATTCATCACTCATCCTTCTCAGAATCCGCTACGGAGCGGTGTTTCAATGTAGAAGCAAATGATGGCTGTTTGTATTGGTAGCTTATGCATGAAATGATGATAAAATAATGAGGAATGATTAATTGATGGACGTTCCACGCCACACAAACACAGTGTTACCGGATATTAGCGACTTTCCACGCTATTCATTATCCATTTGCACGGACTTAAAATAGAAGAATCAAATTAACAAAATAAATTCGCATTTCAGCAGAATTTCGCATTTTATCCAACTACGAGAAAAAAAATGTTCATGCAACGAAATGTTTTTTGCCAAGTCATCCCCGTTGACATCATTGACAAACCAGTTATTTATGGAGTTACTGTAGAAATAAATCTGTTTTCATCAAGTCAATTGTATCTATAGAAGATTTACAAACGTAATTTTTTTATTTACTTTAGTTGAAATAAATACGATTGAGTCTGTCACAGCAAGAGAGAAAAAATCAAGAAGAGGATGAATGACATTGCAAAACCTCCACCCAGGTGCAAACAACACACTTGAGTCTAGGAGTTTGCGTAATATTTTTTATCCAAGCGTTTGTCGCACGCGGGATGAAATAATCTTGCATGTTCTATTAAGATTGAGCTACAATGCAAAACAATGTTTGCATAATAATGGTATGGGGTACATATCACATGAATTGGCTCAACAAACCACGGATGTTCACCGTTTATCACGTTGCTCATCATGACATGATGATGATAATTGATAAGCTCAGGTTAGAGGATATGTAACTTAAGTCATATCTATCTGTGCTATGCTGATGAGCTAGCAAATGAATACGGTTTTATAATTCCTCTTTTTTTCACAATTATATTCCCCTAAAATTGGGATTCGGATCGGGATTCCGCCACCGCCTCCTCCTCGTCAACATCATTTGGGTTGATGATTGTTAGCACCCCCTTTTTTACAGTGAAAGAAGGAGAATGCTCATCAAGTGAAGTCTCTATCTTTAATGAAGATTAAACAAATACCTTTATGTCCATAGAACAAAGAAACCTTTCGCCTTTTGTTTTTCAGCTTCCTTTGCATGCATGAATAGGACTCCCTTCAATTGAACAACCTCTCTCCATCCCATTTAGCTCTATTCCCCGAGGAGGAATAATACCAGAATGGGAAAATCTTACCCCAGAGGATCCTCTATGAATGTAGTAGCTAGCTTGAGAGTTAATTTGCAAACTGTTTTAGATTTGGGGCTGCATTAGCTTAGGACTCCTTCAGTTTATTTAAAAAAACACTCTTTAGACTTTGCTAAATAAAACAATGAAAAGACAGAAAAAGTCAGTCAGTCGGCCGGAATAGGGACGGTGCGATAATGATGATGCAAATTCATGGGAATAAAAAAAGTCAGCAGAAAAAAAATGGATGATATGATAACAACAGCGTATCATCATGACTAGGTTATCAGTTTCACATGTCTTGTGTCTTGTTACCATGATGGCGATGCGATGGCAGGGACGGATTTTTTTTCTTCTGCACTTTTTTCTTTATCAAACTAGGTACGATCTGATTACTTTACTTGAAGGAGGAAGATAGGCATGCATTATTGCCCCATATCATATCACTTTTTTTTGCATTTCCTTCTACACTTGATACAGATATCAGAGTCATGTAGGTATGGTAAGTAATATGGGCCATTTAGAACAGGAACGGCTTCAGACTCCCTCTTTTCTCTCGAGTGCCTTCTTTTGCTTCTTGTTTGCATAAAACCGGGCATGGTGTGACAGGCATCCTTTTTTCTCAAGCCGTCTCCACTTCTCCTGCCATCATCATCAGCAACGGCAACCTCATGCGAGTCATGACTGTATGACATGACCACAAACTTGATTTTTATTATTTTCTTCGCCATCATCATCATCGTCATCCTTCCTCCTCAAGTAGCGAAATATATTTTATACATACAAAATCTTTTTGCAAACAAATACGCACGAGGAGCAACTTTACTCACTCACAATCAGACACACGGGGATGTATTTTTTTTTTCAAGGAATGAGAAGCATTTTGAGGAGGATGATGCTGATGATGTCGGGCTGTTTTACTTCGTTATTTCTATCCTCCGACTTGAGAAAATGTTTCCCCTCCTACTGGTGGCGGTGGTAATATAATGATTGGACTTTACTTTGTAGCTATTACGTTAAAAATGCATATATGAGAAAGAGTCATAGTGCATGGGATCTCGTCAGGCATAACGAAGTCAGGTCGAGTAGCCGTGACCGTTTTTCCTCCCAAAGGCTGAATTCAAGTGTGAGCCCCTATCAACTTCACAATATTTTATATATTATATTATAATAAATGATATGATGATATTGGATGGATTAGATAAGTGGTCTGCGTGCAAAACTTCTACCGCTGCAGAAGTGTAAGTGCCACAAAGAGTCCCTCACTACTACCACTACTACTCGACTCCTCACTTTTGCTAAAGTTATTAGAGGAAATGGAAACAACGGAGGAATGAGAGTTTTATCCTGATTTTTTATTTTTCTGGGTAGAAAAAAATCAAAGTAAAAATAAGTGCCGATGGCAACGGACTACACAGACGAAGAAATGAGAGAAAAGGCTCTTGTGCTTTTACGACCGACTGGGATGATTATTATACTTGTTACACACGTTGAGTGATATTTCCACATCCACTTCAATCAAATGAGTGGGTAATGATCAGAGAGGTCTTCTTCTCTCATATTCTCATCATCCGTAACAGCGACGCACAATGATCTCATTCTTTATGCATGTGTGTCTGCCACACCACGCATACAGAGCAGAGAAGGAAATCAAAGAGGATCAACTAGGTTGATGATGAGAATGGCCGATGGTGGAAAGCAAGCACAATGATCAAGGCTGTTCTTCACCAGAGACAATGTTTTCTTTAATGACGATATGCACATGACATTACAGTTTTATCGTGGTACTATACTAATAGCCTCCACATCTCAGATGTTAGTGGGGGACGGGACCACCGCACCGATACATTGGAGAAGTTAACTTTAACCATTTAATTAAACAAACTTTGAGCTGAATTAAAAGTTTCCTGGTGGAATTTTGCCTTTGTTATAAATAGCAAGTAAACCCAAAATCTTGAGGTTCGCATAATATTTCTATCTTGAACTTTTCCCCTTTGAAAATCTGAATTTTATTTTTTTTAAAAAGACGGTTTTGATGCAAAAAATCTGCCAGAGGATGACGAAATGATGATTTGCATAATTCATATTAGAGCTGAAAACTGAAGTCATAAACCTTTCTTCTTGTTGGGTTCCATCTCTGTGTGTGCCTGCTTCATCATATCATGTCTGCTATATTGGATCTGCTCCAAGCAATATTCATTGACAGGGAATAATGAGAAGGCTTCATTCCTGCAGTCATTTTTTCTTTCTCTCTCTCTCTCCATTTTTATAAAAAATCTCTCTTTGTCACATTAGCAAAATGCCGCAATGATGAGGATGATGAGTGATGATGAGCAATAGAGACAAGGGGGAGAAAGTTTCATTGCTTCCCTGGTTAGAGGGGAAGATATTCCAAATTTGCATAATTTTTGAGATTGATAATCACGGGAACATGCCAATCCTTCTTTCTACTCTTCCCGATATTTCTGCCAATGTGTCCAATTAGTTAATTAGGATGACTTGCAGTATCAAAAAATCAAACATTAATCAAAGAATATGTTTCTTCACGTCTTGACTTGAACGAGCATAAACACATTCTCTCCCATAAAAAGGCTCATTGATTGACTACATAAAACCTTGAAATAACTACATTTACATTTGATTTTGACTTGCCTTTAGAAAATTCCTCGTTAGCAACACTCCGTCCCGCTGCTCTCCCGCTCGATATTGTTTTTTATTGCACATCAAACCAGATGAAATCAAAGAGTAAAGGAGGGAAATAAATTTATTTATCTTGTTAAAAAAAAATAAGCAACAAGGGCGTTTGTCTATCGATGTTATGCATTCCGCTCGTTTCGGATAAAATGTTGAGAGAGAGAGAGAGAGAAAAAAAGTCCGTCCGTCGGTTCAACCGGAAGATGGAAAAGGCCAATCTATAAAATATTTATGACTTGACGGGAACATCTTTCTCCAACATTAACTCGATCTTTTTACTACCCCCGTTGAAGCTCCAAAGTACACACGATAAAAATCCAGTAAATATTGAACAAGGAGAGAAAAATTGCGATAAAAATCCTTTTTTTTAAACACGGCTCTTTTATACGTGTAGTAGTAGATGTAAGTACAGTTGGAATTATTATGAAACTAGGTAAAAAACGGGATGAGGAGGTGCGTAAAAAAGTGAGCATAAGCTAAAGTAAATTATAGAAGAACGAGTTTGGTAAGTAAAAATCAGGTGAAGTTAGTACAGGCTTGATCATATCATCGTATCGTATGGCATGGGTAAGGGAAGAGGGAGAGGAGAGTCTTGTGCAGTTTTGCTTCAATCATATCACAATTCTCCTTTTTTTTACTCAAACTGTGAACTGTAAAGAAGAAGAGGGAAAAAATTATTAAGCTCTTCTTCGAGGCATGATTTACTTTTCTCTCTCGTTGTTTGGCTTCTTTTTTCTTATGAGCCGATTTGAGAATAAAGATATGCAGGAGGATGCAATAAAAATGCAGCTGAGGTATATAACTAACTTAACTATATACATTGGATTTAATGGGTTTTAAACTGTGAGGCAATAACTGAATGAGTTTGATTTTCCCTGTTGATATTTTTTCTCCCCACCACCACCATCTCAAATGATTTATGTTTGTTGGGCTGTGTGTACTCTGCAAATTGAATTGATATGTTTTCACGGTATGCGGGCTCCATTTTTTTGTAGGAATCGGATGGGGAAAACATTTACCTATAGCTATTTGCTGTAAAAAACGGCAACTTTATAAAAAGAAAGAAACAATTTAATCGGAGATCAGAATAATCCATTTTTCTTAGTTGATATGGTCTAGTAGCTCTTCAGGGAAAACAAAAAGATAATTAATGATTTGGGCAAACTGTAATTTATAGTTTAAGTTTGTCATCTATGTTTAAAATAATTCATCACTTTTTTATCTATTTTTTTCAGATGAGTGTGCCATGTCACCCAGCCGGATTGTGTTAGTCGAAAGACAAATGAGATATTTGTGAAAAATCCTCTTCTAAGGTAAGTTAATTGAAACGAAATATTTAAATCTCTTTCTACTTGTTTTACGATGTGCTAACTGCAACGTCCAATAAATCGTCACACAAAATAAAATTAACTTTTACAGTCCCACACATTGTGGAAGATTATAATAACGAAACTAACCAGACCAAATTAAAAAACTTTGGCATGAAAATTTTTGAGATTGTTTTCCTAACTTACAACTATTTTGTAAAAAGAGCTGGCTGAGAAATTTGAATTTGTGTTTTCCTCCTTTCACGTCGTGGGGACATCTGAGCTCTCTGACTGAATTCACTGATACTTTTTCGCGTATCTTTTTATGCAAATTCGGCAAGTTTTTACAGCACAGTTGAGAGTTGTTGTTAATGCAGTGGCAAGGAATGAGCATGTCCACACATAAAAAACCATTTCGTTGAAGTATTTTACAGCCTCTTTTCCACCCTTTAACCCTTTAATCTCTTCTGTCACGTAAAGAACAGTAGTTGTATTAGTACTTGAACATGTAGCCTAATCTTAAGTGGGGGAAAAGTTGAACTTGTTTCTTCTTTTTTATTTTCTTCGTGCTGATGATAATTTGACCACTTGTTTTTCCTCTTGTACGATATCAAGAGAGATGGGATGGGTTGTTTACTGCGGCACACGCAGACGGCATAGTATATGGCTCAAAAAATTCGAATATTGTACTTGAAATAATCAGCTTACCAACTTACCAACTCGCCGTACAATATACTTTTTTTTCTTGTTGAAAAAAAAAGTCAACGCATTTTATTTTTTTTAATCTTTGGCTGCTGCGCGCGTACCAATCCTAGAAAAGAAGGAGATTTCTTACGCAATGAAGAAAGCCAACCATTTTATTTCATTTTCTTTTTTGAAAGACTCAGCAACCTCAAGACATTTTTTCGAATGAAGCCAACAAGAGCTTAATATTAAAAGCCAATTACTTGTTCATTAAATAATGCTAAGCACGTTTGGCAAATCTGGCGAGGGAAGGAAAATTACTTGTTGATGAGCTGTCTGGTTGGCAGTCGGACTTAAATTTATATTTGATTTTTATTTGGGTAGGACGATTAACTTGACAGCCATATAAGAAGCACCGGGCTTGGCATTAGGCACCACCAGGTTAAAAGTCTCTTGATCTGATCAGTAGGACACAGATTGCAGGCGGACTAGACTTGACTCCGGTTTAATAAGAATAATAAGAATCTTACCTATACCAAATTGTTCTTAAATTTGTTTTTCTGTAATTTCCGTAAACAAAATTAGCATTATGTTTCATCATATCGTAAATTCACTTTTTTCATCTTTTGTTCTTATACCAAATCCAATTTTAAGCCTCACGTTGATTTTATTTTTTCTTGTAAAATAATATGGTTTTATTATAGCTAGCATTCTTTTCAGCAAGGCGCGTCCCGTCACCCTGCAGGCGGCTACGTTATAAAACACTCGCATATTCCCTTTCGTCCCCGAAAATTCATTCCTCCTCCTGAAGTTCAAATCTGTTTTTGACTGCTTGTTGATTTGATTCATTTTCTTTTCCTATATTATGGATTACACTAAGTTCTTCACTTTAAATTTGTAAAGAACAAATATAGCTTACACGAGTATGTTTTTACTTACTCTCCACTCCCATATCACATCCTTCACACTTTTTTTCATCAAGACATATCCCAATATTTCCAACGGAGCAGAGCTAATTTGCACACATGGCGAGAACTAATGATTCCTGGTAGTGGGAACAATCCGTGAGAGTCAAACTGCGTAACGAGATGAGAGAGATCATGAAGCCTTATTCAGGAAGAAAGAGAGAGAAACCATTCTTACTGCCTACTTATACAGTATTTGAGCTGGGATGGCACCAATTCAAACAAAAAGAAATCAGTGAATTATTTTTTTGTAATGTTTTTAAATATGTTAATGACGTTCGAGATTGGAGCGCGTGCGTGTGTCTCTTTTCTTCCTTTTTCTCAACAATAATAAATTGAAGCACGGAGAAAAAGTTGAGTGAGCAGAAATAGATATTATTATAAAAAAATATTCAGGATGGAACTAAAAAGAAATCCAGAAATGATCTAAATATCTTTGTAAAATAATCTTTTCACTAACAAAACATCGCTTCCAGCAAAAAACAGTAGGCATTCATTCAACACTCCGAGTTCCTACTTTAGTCGTAATAATACGAAATGCTCCTGTTCAACATAATAAAAAACGGATCACGACTCGCCCATTTCTTACGATTTTTTTTATTCTCATCTCATCATCAAAATGATAATGGTATCTGTAATGATTGATCCAATTTCTCTGCTAAGCACAGAGAATTGAGATAATGATAATGAGATGATGATAACGACGAAGATAGAAAAAAAGAATTTATTTTTCTAAGGAAAAAAATATACTTTTTTTGTTTGAAAGAAAATACATTTTTTCCCGATGAAGAAAAAAGTGAGAGAAAACGCCCAAAGTAATATTTTTTTTTCTCTCTCTCTTTTCATCTTCCTTAGCAGCGTTTCGTAAAAGATTTATTGGGCTGATGTGAAAGTCCCGTATAAAATTCTCCATTTATAATCGTTATCAATATCTCCCTGCTGGATCCTTCAACCTGATTTCAACATCCCTTTGGGTTTTCTCCCTCTTAGATTTCGAAAAGATCATATCATGCGCTATGATGATGATGATGATATGATAACTCTACGGATTATATAGTCATATACGAAGAGATATATTTTTTATTGCAATAATCTCCATTCCTTATCCTCATCCTTATCACTTGGCACTAATCGCAAGACAGGGAATTTGGTATCCATGCCGATAAGTCCAAGTCCTAGTGCCATGCACAGTTATTGCTGTTTTCTTAGTCCTGCTGCCATTTTTTTCGCCATTTTTGGTAGTCATTTTTCAAAAAATAGTAACGGCTCAGCAGGACATTCAGATTAGGGATTGAGAAAGAATTTGTTCCTCTATCTCGTTCTTGCTGGTACTTTTTTTGCTTGCTTGCAAATTAGATCACGTCTTCGAGAGCAAGAGATCACACCTTGGATGATCATAGATAAATAAAAATATGCTGATATTTATTTTTGCGCTCCTGCCATGCCATTCTGCTGTATCAAGAATGAATAGGGGAACAACAAATGATAAGTTTGATAATGGCTTATGCCACTTTTTCCTATTTTTACTGTTAGGAACTAGCCATGCATGAAGATGGAGATGAAGAAAAAAAGAGAGGGGATAAATGCTTGTTTGGAAGCAACTGCTTTTTATACAAATCATCGTTTGAAGTGATAATAGGGCTGTCATCATCGACCGGGGATGAGAAAAATTTAGTTTGAGATTGGGACTAGAAACCTAATAAATTTATTATTATTAGTTTTTCCCTTCTTGAGCAGTTCATATGTATGCATTACATCCACCAATGTTAAACTTTTTTTGTTGCCTTTTTAAAAATTAGTTCATGTTTTAAACGTCGTCCTTTAGCAAGCAGGACGATTGCTTAGGATGTATCATGGCTACCGTTTTTTATTGCTTTTTGCATAGGATTGACTGCACAATTGAATGGGTGGGTGTATATCTTTGTTCATCAGCAGGAGAATGGGAAAAAATCTAGGTTAGTTTTACTTTAAGTAAAAATAGGTATGTTAACTTGGTTCTTTCTGCTTATCTTGGTGTCCTCCGTCATCATTTTTATTACATGCAGTTCCTCCGCCTCCTCCCCCACACATGGGCACAAAACAAATGGAAAGTAAACCAAGAGAGTTTAATAATGCCATAAGGAGCCCTATTATTGCGTAAGTATTAATGACAGATTGTTGGATTTAGGTAGACATTAAATTTCAATTTTTTGTTGTGAAATTTTATTTAAAAGATTTAAGACGCGGGCGGGATTTAAGAAATGGCGCATTTGCAAATATAAATACTTTATAGTTAATACTTTCGAAAAAATTAATCGTGCGTGTTAAAATATATGAATTAAGTAGGGTACGATGGTGCAATTGATCTGGCCATTGTTTAGTTTTAAGGCATCAGTGAGGAGTTTAGGACTGGGACTGACAATGGCTCATATCATCATAATGTGAAAAAACAAATGACAATGGACACTTTTAGATGTCACTGATGATTTACTTGAGTATTATATTTGGAAGTAGGAGGGAGGATTAAAAAAATCCATTCTTTTATCTCCCACTAATGTAAAGTGTATGTGGTGATGTCGCCAAATCTCACTAGGACTACTTTCAAAATTTCTAACAGAAATACCTATATACCTATATGGGTACATATATGATTTAATGCATTATAGTCACCCAAAATTATCTATATTGTAATTAGCAAATAGTTCTGTATGAATAATCTTCAAACATAAAATAATTTCTTTTTGCATGATGAAGTTTTTTTTTAAATAAAAACAAGTCATTTACGTTTTCGTCAATTTTTTTTTCCTCGCAAAAAGAGCTCCTTTGCCAAATGACATAGCTGAAACTCCCAAAATACTTTTTTCTTCTTTTGTCATTGGAAGGAGGAAACAAAATCCTCTTTTGTTTTACACATAGCTTAAGTAAAAAGTAGACAATTTTGTTTCGCATAGTCACAGTGCACTGTACTTAGGTAAATGTCTTGGAAGAAGTGATGTAGTTAAGTTGACTTTAGAAGTTTTAGGAACGGAATCTGAAATCGAAAGTGCTTTTTTCGTCTGTACAACTGCTCACTTTCCCTTTGCAGATTATTTACTGTGAGATTCCTCGCTAATCTTCCATTAAAAGATGGTGATGGGCCTAAGAACTAATTACAGTTTGAGCAATGATATCCTCTTTATTTAGAAGGGGAAAAAAGTTTTGCAATTACCTTTTACTTAAAAATCAGATTGGAATCCAGTGTCCACGAAAGAGAAAAAAATGGAGAGAAAAATTATTTGCACATGTTTACATTCATACTTGTCCCGGATCTTATATATCACTTTAGGATGATCATGTTGCCATGTTCTAAGGGAAAAAATCTGGAGTCATTTTCAGCCATCATCATCATGAATCATGGGAAGAACAATGGATTACCCCTCATCCAAATTTATTTATTTTGCTGCAGTAGAGTAGGATGCAGATGTGAAGCAGATGTACGGAGAAGGGGAAATAAGTTTGGAGTCTTTGCAGAACGGAATAAAGCCAGTCTTCCTATTTAGATTCGCGGATCTTTTTCTCATATGTTGTAAAAGTTGATGATCCCAAAAGGCAAAACAGTCAAGGGGGAAAATTTTTCATTTCAAGTTTTTTCCATCTTCATCCTCTCTTGCTTGTTTTCTGTATGAAACTATTTACTTACTCACAAGAAAAACTTGTAAGTCAAGACATATTTTTGCTGATTTAAATAATACGTTTTTTGTTTGTTTTATTCCCTATCATATGAATGACGGAGAGTGTGCATATATAAGTCATTTTTAAGTTGGAACAGGAAATGGAGAAAAAAGTGGAAAATAATTTGTTTTTTTGTTCTGACTTGACTTGGGAGAGAGAGAGAGAGAGACAGTTAAAAATTGAGCTTTACTCGATGAACAATGAATGTTTGCACGTTTTTGAGGGGAAAAGGATTGGAGTTGGTAGGGAGGAACATGTTCCGTTGAATATCAAGACAAAAAAAGAGATTTTGTTTTTGCTGATGTCTTTACAATCCACCGTGAATATTACAATTTGTCTTCTGCACTACAATATCCCCTCTTTCTTCACTTGTGGCTTGGCTTGGGCTTGTGGAAAAATAATTTCTAATGAAAGAAAATGCTGCATTCAAAGAAGTTTTTTCTCTGCTTCTGAAGCAAATTTCATAAAAGTCAAGAGCATGAGCTAGTGTTCTACAATTTTATGCATATTGCCATTTCACACATTGAAAAAGCAAGCAGGCATATCAATGGCTTAGTAGAGAACTGGAAAAAATCTCAAATGGTTTTGAATATGCTTTTATGCTTATTTGAGAATATTATGGTGATTGAATGCTCTTGTGATTGGTGTGGATGATCATTGGCTGATTTGTAGTGTGACACACTTAAGGTATTCCATTTCACAATTCCCCTGTTGGGTTTGATGATAGCCATAAATTCGAGAGAGTACAGATAGCTTACATGTTTACCAACATGGGAGTGAAATGAGCAGCGACTCATTTTTTGTTTGGTGGGATGATGGCACTGGGGGGAGAAATAAACGTCCACTCATTCATTTCAAAACAGCAACGGGGACATGGAAAGCAAAATCATATTTTTGTCGCTTAATTTGGATTGAATAACATGACAAAAAATTCTTAGCGTAGGAAAATATACTTAACTTAGGAAGGAATTATAGTTTTAACCATTTTGAGAATGGCTTAAAGCATTCCCGTAATTTGGGAAAGTATTTTAAGTG
>JAQIWX010001061.1:0-11850 GCA_034696785.1 Lepidocyrtus cyaneus | reverse complement strand
ACACAAAATCCGAATCAATTTCAAAAATTGGGAATCCTCTTTAAATTCATCATATCTTTCATGATTAACTGTGTAAAAGTTGGGCAATCCAGTCCAGGAAAAAAAGTTTAGCATTTAGCAATTTCCCTAAAAGTTGAATTTATCTATTATGATGTATTATATGTTCCTTGTACTAATTTATTCATCCATCATAATCCGCAATAAATTATGCAATGAAGCATAATGCATGAATAATGAACCATACGCATACTCATTTGCCCATTTTATCTGCGTTTTTTTTATATCAAAAATCCAAAGTCTCGTGCAAAAACGATTATGTCAAGCGCCACCTGTGTCCATATACTTAGCTTTAATGCTATCCAATAATGTAGGTATTTGGTGGGGGGAGGGGAAGTGGGAGGAAATGTAGAAACTAGAAGAAAATGAAACACAAACGCCTTCACTAAAATTCCTACTTTTAACATTATAAATCTCCTTGTTTTACAGAATCAAATGTTATGTTTTGTTTGTCTGCACTTTTGCATGAGAGGGCTAATGTTACATGTTATGATAAAATGACTTCTGTTCTGTTGCGACTTTTGCGAATTGCGACCCCAAAACTCACTCATGATAATGTTCACTTTTTTCTGAGTCTCTCTGAAACTGTTTTTTTACTCATATTCTTATCATCATCATCATATGGGTATATGAAAAAAAAAATAGGATAATGATTATAGGATTGGGATTGGGAATTACGATTTATATGTACTACATATTTGCAATACTAATTTTCCACAAAGATATATATATATATATATATATTATTATGTTGGCTGTGTTTTTTTTTGTGGTTGGTGCAGTTAGTTGCTCGTTGTCAGCGTCTCAGTCTCAGCCTGCCAGCCAGTCAGCTACAACTAAGCTCTCCTACTATATTTCTGCATCTTTTGTATAATTTGAATTGGGCATAAATATTCTGCTGAATCTGAGGATGGATGATAGGCCCATTCATTTCATTGAGAAATGCGAGGAATGAAATGAGCAAATGTCTACCAACTCATCTCATACTCGTTCATTTGTCTTGAACCGAAGAAGCTGTGAGTGAATAAGACTAACTAAGGCGATAAATGGCTTAGTGTCTATTTTACATTAAATATTAATATTAAAAATCATATAAAGAGAGGGATCTCCATAGCCATAATCTAGGAACTTAGTCGTTGCATATAGTCCCAACTCAAATCAAATCTTAAATGAGGAAAGATCTCTGTCTCTCTCTCCCTAAGAAATGAGCGGAGTGCGGTGTACACGGCCTCGAATATTGAAAAAGGAAGGAATATCATGAATAGTGAAGGAGATAATAAGGAATGACTATATACAGTTGCGGATTATTGCGGAACAATCCTCCTTCTTAAATGAGCTGATTGTTCAAACTGTAGATTGGATGAAAAGCGGATGGAAGAACAAGGCACGTAGCGAGGCAAACAAATTTTTAACGTAATAAATGTACGAAATACGTGAAATCCAAAAATCATTTATTTCTTCAATTCCATTTCGCATCTTCTCTCACTCACTCACTCCCAATTCAACTCACTTTACTTTTATTCATGAAAGAATCAAGCGATATCCCCCTTTTTTTGTTGGCTCTGATCCTCTCCCCCTCACTCTCATGTAGCAAAATTATTTCATGTAAAATTTTGTACATATATTTTTTTCTAGGCCTGCAATATTTACTACAGTCTGTTCTGTACAACAATCCAATCCAAGAGAGTTAATAGTAGCTGTAGCAAACATAACGTGAGCCTTTAACTAAACTGTAATAGTAATAATAATGTAAGAAGAGGGCCTTTAAATCAGCTTGGCCAACAGAACAATACTGTTTCCCCTTTTCTTGCAATGAAGAAATGGGCACAACGGGACAGGGCTAGTTAAAAAAAGATTTTTTTCTCGTCTAAGCCCCCTCCTCATCCATCCCCATCCATATCACATCTTTTAAACAAATTCTTAAGCCAATAGACAACACGAATCTTGTTCGCATCATTGTTGCCTTCTACCCATGTTTAATCCATATGTATTGCTTGGTATAAAATCCAACTCAACAATGATCCTGATTGTTGCTACGAAAAGAGAGAGAGAGAGAGAAAAACCTCTTTAAAATCTCAATTTTTTCTTCTTCAACAATAAAGGTATGACTATGATAGGGATGATGATAATGAAAGTTGTGTGAAAAGGATTGGATTTGATTTTTTGGGTCCACTTTTCATCAAAGGAAGGATACATCTCATCCTATCATAATATCATATCAGTTAGCAGTTGTTCGTTCAGTGTCTGCTGCCACTGCACTGCCACAGACAGACGGAGAGCTCCGTGGTCCTCCTAACCAAACCAACAATTACCAACTCATTGTAAAGTGGATTGGATTTAATGCATGTACCTAAGCAAAGCTTAGCTGCATGTCTGACGATGATGATGTTGATGAGGATTGCGTACCCAAAAATTTTCTTACAAACTGTTGAAGACGTAATGTACATACAAGCTTGTGTAGTAGTGGCCAGTGGCCATAGCCTGCATACGTGTAAGTAAATCTGGTTAATTTTTTTTTGTTGGTCAAGTCAATTGCTATTCCTTCCCATTGCAAGGATCCTTTTCTTAAATAATATAATGATTGTTGATAATGGGGCTCTAGTATGGATGGCCAGCGCTAGTTTGGGTAGGATTGAGGCTTCGATTATCTCCTCAGTATTGGAAGAGCCAACCTGACGTCAAGTACTGAAGCCCTTTTTACTGTGCGTCAAGGTATCAGCCAGCCCTGCGTGTTCCCCTCTCTCAGTCAGATTTTATTTTCAGGCCCTCTCTCTCTCTCTCTCTCTCTTTCATATCATATCATATCATACCCCTACCGTAATTTTTTCTTCAACATTATCCCCATCATCATACATCCCTCCATTGTTGAAAGTGGATAAGGGAGTAGTACTTTAGGGGGGCGAGGAAAAAACGAGTGATTTTTTTTCTTTTTCGTAATTTTGTATTTGCTGCAAAGAGTTAATTGTTGAAAGTTTCACGATTTTTTTATACTAACTTTGGTGAGGTGGAGCTCATTGGAATTCGGAGTTTTTCGTGTTGGAGAACAAGGACCGACCGGGAGGGAGATTCTGGTTGGAAGTGGAGTTTGGAACCAGTTAAATCATAAAAAAGTTTTTAAGTTTAAACACCTAAATTTTCTCTTTTTAGTCTTCTTCATCAAACTTTAAACTAAAAAAAAGTGGAACAGTGCCACTGTTGCGTAGATTGAATGTGCATGAATTACCCTATTCCTGTTTGACTGGGTTCACTTGAAGAAGATTTTACGCCAGCCGCGTTTACTTTTATTTTGAAGAAGATTTTTTTAAAGACGAGCAAATTGTTCCTCTGTGAAATACTTACTTTTTTTATTAAGTTGGAAGAAATATACTATTTCTGTTGAGGAAAAAATCAAAAGGATCGTTATTTGTTTGTTGGGGGACAAGTGTGGTGGGAGGGAGTGAACTAATTTTTATTTGGACACGTTCCTTTCCGTCCGGGAGACATTAAAGCATCAGCATCATCAACATCATCATGTTGTCGTGGGGCGCAGCTATCAAGACCTTCACCATTTTCGGGCTCAACTCCCTGGAATGGGCTGGACTGGCGATTACGACCTTCATCATCGCCTACTTCGGATATGAGCTCATGAACGTGATCTACAACACATGGATCGGCCAGGCGACCAAGGGCTACGTCGACCTTAAGAAAATGGGCCAGTGGGCATGTGAGTAAAATATTTAAAAAAAAATTACTATCCCAACGAAACGATACCTAATTAATTATCATGATCATTTACGGAAAATAATCAGAGTTTTTTCCCCACATAATTGAGCTCAATTTCGCTAAAATAGTAATTTGCATAATTTATTTGCTTCATTTGTAAAAATCCGAATCCAAGTATAATCAGAGAATCACATCACTCACGCTAAATGACTTGCTCTCGACTTGACGAGCTAATAAATCTAGCATTGATACATGGCTTGGGTGAGAACCACGTCAAGTAATTTCCCACGGGGGGAAGGATCAGATCAACACAAGTTGATAAAAAAAAAGAAGGAGGAAGTGAATACGGAGTGGAAGGTCTTCATGGCCTGATAACTTGTGAACAGCAATAGATTTCACCATTTCATCAAATTACTTAAGAATTAAGTTAAATACTCAACTCCCCAAATTACTTTTGAAAAAAAAATTACACCGAATAATGGAAGAGAGCCCTCATTGTTTCAGCTATTATCCCACTCCATTCACACCGGTTCCCTTTGGGAGCCCTAAAATCAAAGAGGGCTGCAAAAAAAGCTTTCACTTCCTTCATTTTTGTTTCAAAGGGAAGATGGAAGTGTCTTGAATGAATGGGTTTCAATTGTTGCTAAAAAAATTAGAAGAGAAATCGGTGATTGTTTGGGATTTTTATTATTTTTAAAGCGACATGATCAGATTCTGTTCTTTCCATTCAACATCTTCTGTCAACCGAGTCGTGATGACGTATTTATTTTGGAATATACGTTACGTAAGTCTGAATCTGTGACGCTGTAAGTCCATTCCAAGACCAGAATGAGTCAGCACAGCGTGGACAAGCTCTTTGCTCTTAGTTGTTTGTACGTACACGTTCGATTAGGACAACTCACGGAATAGTCAGCCATCGTCATCACTCACATGGCAGGGGTTGTAGTTTGGAGTCATCCCTGTTCTGAAATCCACTGGCACTCCATTCTACTCACCACCTTTACAAACGAATCTCTGCGTAGACGTTTTTTTTTGCTAGAGACAATCTAGTCCAATCCATTAGCAAACAAAAAAAATGAGTCATATATAACATGTTTTGGCATTGGTGGAGGTCACCCTCCAACTTGACTGTCCATGGCCTCAAGCTGATGAAGACCTTTACTTTGCTGTGCGTGCTTATCAAAATGCATACATAGGCAACGGTCACCTCAGCTATGACCGGTCCCATTTTATTTTTGCAGAAGAGGCCAACAATTCTAGCAACTTCTTTATAAAAAATATATATATATTCTAGGAACGTTTTATGATATTTCAAGACATACTCAAAAACTTTCTCTTTTCTCCGTCATCCTCCACGTTTCCCTTTTTAATTGTTTCAAAATTGTGTAAGAAAATGAAAAGTGTCGTCAATTGTTATTCTTAAATGACAATTTCTATTTTGAAAGCCTGGTCAAAAGTCACAAGTTAAAGTGTGTTGCATTTTCACAGTCTTGCTAGCGCCATGGTCTGCTTCATTCTTTAAAAAAAATCTGTCGGAAAAGTGCAAAAAACGTTTAAATGCAAATCCAAAAACAAACGTGAATAAACGTCAACAAGCGTGAAAGAATTTTATTCTTGATGACGCTTCTTGAGGATTTGGTAAGATGATTCACAGTTTTCTGACTGGAATTACAGATTTTATTTTTGTGTGGAAAGTATTCCCTTCCATTTTTTTGGCAAGGTCTCCTAGTACTTGATTAAGGACATTAGGTCAGGTTTGATGATGACCCCTTTTACACAACAATGCAAAGCTAAAGGATCATGGATTTTGTCATTTAATTGTCCCATGATATGATCCATTTATTTTTGTGAAGTAGACATATGTATTATTTATGCAACTGCACCAACAAATGAGCACTGATGAATGCAATTTTTTTACACAACTAATTTCGAGCGTTGCAGCAGCCGCGCAGCGCTTGTGCTAAAACAATCGATCAGCGATCAAGATCAGGTGGCTAACAATAAGCAAGCAACAGAGTAAACCTGCTTCGCCGCCATCCATCCATCATCAGTAGCTGCGTTATAGCTTATCTTATTATTCCCCATTCATTCATTTTTTAAGCACTCAAGAATATGGCGACTGAGGTACCTGCGCTAAAACGGAATATGGGAGGGAGTGCATGCATATTATGCCCATAGCCCACTCATATGATGTGACGCTCTGCTGACTCTAATAAAGGACCAACTATCACTCCAATTCTGGCATGGGACTATGACCCCTTCCCAAAAAAAAAATAAAAAATAAATATTTTCGTTCTGAGGCTTATGAAAATAGGAATAAAATGCGCAAATTCCCCTGCATGTGTGCAGTGTATGGTCACTTATATTTCTGCTGAATGAGTCACGAGTGAGGTGACTTGTGAGCAGGCCAACAATGACAACTTCCCTTAATGTAATGCTTGTTATGATAAGGTTGTGAAGCTCCTAGATTCAGTGTTGGAAGTCAACAAATATGCAAATATGATTGGGTTATTTATGAGATAGTGGTTTCACGCAACGGGAATGACTCAACTCCAAACGGCTCCATTTAAGTTTGTTGGTGGAATGGAAAGCGGCACCTTCACCTTGTCCATTCCATTGTCATCAATTAAATCTATAACAACATAACATAATAAACATAATTAAATGGGACTCGACTCAAATCCGAGAATGAATGGAAGTTAGGTATGTAGACACAAACTGATGACCTTGTCTATTTTGAAATTTGCAGTGATCACCGGTGCGACGGACGGGATCGGGAAGGCGTATGCGGAGGAGATGGCTAAAATGGGGATCGACGTTATCCTCATCAGTCGCTCCATTGATAAGCTGCAGAAGGTGGCCAAGGATATAGGTACATTAAATGAGCAATGGACGAATTATATGATATTGAAATGATATTTTTTAAATACTTCAATTATGAATGAAAACTTTATATGGAAATACTTATCTTTTTCCAGAGGACGAGTTCGGGGTGAAGACGAAAGTGATTGCCATTGACTTCACTCAAGGGGTGGAGATCTACGAGCGGATCCGCAAGGAAATCGAAGGCCTCGAGATCGGCACCCTCATCAACAACGTGGGGATGGCCTACCCCTACCCCGAATACTTCCTGGACATGCCCAACGGGGACAAGCTCTGCCAAGACATGATCTTCTGCAACATCATGTCCGTCACGATGATGATGCGGGTCGTCATGCCCCAGATGGTTGAGCGTCGTCGTGGTGTCGTAGTCAACATTGCCTCCATCGCAGCCGTCGCCCCCACTCCCCTCATGTGCTTGTACGGAGCGTCCAAATCCTTCATGGACAAGCTGACCCGGGATCTGGTCACCGAATACGCTGACAAGGGGATCATCGTCCAGAGTCTCCTCCCAGGCTATGTCGCCACCAACATGAGTCGCATCCGGATCTCCTCTTACACCGCCCCTTCCGCCATCGAGTATGCCAAGGTGGCCCTCAAGACCATCGGTCTCCAATCCCGATCCGCCGCTTATCCTCCTCATCGTGTTATGGTAAGAAAAAAACTACAACCATCTACTCTCATCTCGCCTTATCCGAACTGATCATCTGATCTTATCAAACCTAATTTTATCATCTTATATCTATTTTTCAGTTATTCGGAATTAGCTGGGGCCAGTTCTTCTTCCCCAACTACCTGTCCCAAGTCAGCTACAGGACAATCCTCCAAATGTGGCTCAAAGCCAAGAAGAATCAAGCACGGCGTGCAAAGGCTCAATAATAATT
The DNA here is from genome assembly GCA_034696785.1 of Lepidocyrtus cyaneus. Taxonomy (NCBI): domain Eukaryota; kingdom Metazoa; phylum Arthropoda; class Collembola; order Entomobryomorpha; family Entomobryidae; genus Lepidocyrtus; species Lepidocyrtus cyaneus. The sequence continues at coordinate 4,327 of JAQIWX010001061.1, read as the reverse complement.
AGACCTAACTTTTTAAAAAAAAATCCCTTTTTATTATCAAACTACCTGCAACTTTTCTCTAGGAAATTGAATTCATTTTTTATTAAGTATTTTATTTAAAATTCAACCCTCTCCTGTCCTATTTTTACAAGCAGGAAGGAGTTTTGCAACTTGATGAAACTTCGTTCTATATCATTTTATTAGAATGTCGCAAACAAGCTATAAAAAAACGTTCGGTTTTTTAATCTGATGTACCTCCTATCATGACGGATTATGTTATAGTTTCTTGTAACAGTCTGTAATTTTTTAGGTTTCTTTAAAAATTAATTACTAATTGGTTTTTATCCTTTTCCTTTGTATCTATATTCCGTGGTTGTGATCAAATTCATTCGAGTACTTTTTTGTCATGTGTTGAGTTGAAGGTTGTGAGAATTTTTGTCAGTAGTAGTCTACACGTTTTACACTATCTGTAAACTCTTGTACTTATCATCATCATATGCTTATCATCCCCACATATTTTTTTTTGTTTTTAGACTTTACAAATAGCAAATGACCAGATATTTTTTTTTGTTGAGTATTTTATTTGTCGGTGTGATATACTTAAGGGAAAGGATCAGTTTTTATTGTCTAACTTTGGAGACGGGCTGCAGGAGAGAGCTAGCAAACTTGTTTTGTTTAATTTTTCGGGTCTATTTTATTACATAACTTTTTTTATGAGTGAGTAAGAGTATTGAAAGAAATATCCGATTCACTTTGACCTCTGACCTTCTCACCTCAAAAATTATCCTTTTGTTTACGGGTGGGAGCCGGGGGCAATACTGTTTTTTTTTGCGCACAGGTTTTGCACTTTCAAGTATTATTTTATTCTTTTATTATTTTTCCTTAAAAACATTAGTTTTTCAACTGTAATTATATTTTTCGGCTAGTTTCGTCGTAATTGTAATTATGGAAGGAATATATATCTTTTTAAAGTCCATTTTATTATGAGAAAATAGACTTTAGTGGGCAAGCCAGAAATATACGTAGAGGACGCCTTTTATTTTTTGAAAGAGCGGATTTTTATCGGTGACAATTTGCATAATTAAAAATATTTTAATACATAAATATGTTGTTGTGTCGTGTAGAGGGAACTATAAATTCTTTCCTCTGGTTGTGAGTTCGGAGCGAGTCCAGAAAGAAGGGTAGAAGGTTCAAGTCGAATATAAAATACTCTGTTAAAACAAATATTCAATCTTCATTTAAAATCGGTTAAAAGAGGAGAAAAGGAAGGAAAAGTTAATGTGCTTTAGAATTTAGATACCTTGCAAAATTGGATTGGAAATGTGTGCTTAAGAAAAGATAATCAACTTGAATGGCTAATACATATTGTCGGGGGAAATGTACAGAAGGTGCAGGTGTGGTGCGAAAATTGAAACTTGAAAAAGAAAAATTATGCAATATGGACAATATTTTATTTCAGAAATTTATATAACTAAATAATATATTACATTATGTCACCTTGTATCAAACTGTTTACGACTTTTTCGACAAGTCCATGAAAAAGTAAAAAAATATATAAACTATAAGGTATGCCTATATATACGTAATAAATATATAAAAATACAGAATTATATCTAGCTACATACATACATATACATACATATATTATATCAATTATTATGCAAATAAAAAATTTCAAACTCTAATCATATAAAACTTTTTGTGAATACCCGATTACGATTACTTGTGTGTTAAAAAAACATTATACGTGTATTTTAGAAGAGTAAAAACACCCCGAAAATACTTACATTATCACAAGAGTTTATTTTTATGACGGCAGACAAAACCGTTTAGCAATTGTTTGGATTGATAAAGCTCGCACTTCATTTGCATGTGGAACTACATTACTTATGTGATGTTCCAGCCTGTCTGCCTCAGTTTCATGAAAATGTTTTTCAAACGCGACACCATGCTTACTTCTCTGGATGAACATAAGTTGAAAATTTTTCAAATAATCATATTCCATGTCAGTCAGTGTCAGTTCCAGCATCTGGAATCTGGAACTATGAAATGCTCTTGTTCGTCTTTTCAACCAAAACGATAAATGGGGTGGTGCAATTCATTTACTTTCTGAAAATATTAAAAAGCCATAAAATAAAATCTGTGTAAATATTCTGGTCTCTGTAGAGCTTCTCCAAAAGCATTCAACATTATTCCCTTGTTTCAATTCAGTCATTATTATGTTAGTTCCAATTTTGGATTTCAAACTCCAAATCATTTTCCTCCAATTGAGTGAAAGACTGGAAGCACTGTCACTGTCAGAGATTGTGCAATTGGATTGCTGCTCCACAAGCAACAAAGTACCAATCCAGCCAGTCAGTCATCCAAGTTGCGTCCCGTCCGTAAACATGAAATTCCGCGAAAAATACAGCCTCACCTGTATTGAAGTCAGCTCGATTTTCACTCGAATTTTAGTTTTTTCCCACGTAACCTTTGCTGACCTTCCGCAATTTCCCAGCGCACCATCCATCCATTCATCTTGATGTGATTGTGGTGATAAATGGCTTTGTTTGTATGGCTGGAAATTGGACGTAAAAACGTAGTACTTATTTTTAACTGGTTTAGTTAGTAAATGCTAATGATATGATGATGAGAGAGATCAGCTTGAAAATAAAAATATGTAGCTCAAATAAAAACCTCGCGTAATGTTGCGCATTTTTCAGAGAACTGTTTGGACGTAATATAATAATAGTTTTTGGAGTAAAAATATTCCGACTCTTGCCATCCCCGTCATTCATTCGTCACGCTTAATTACTGTGAGAGAGAAAATGGAAAACTGGTTCCATGGCTTAGCGTAGCTTCAAAAAGTACGCAACTTTTTCAAACAAAAAGAAGCTGCATTATTATTTTTTTCTTGTCGGCTTCACAGTCCAGCTCATATGCCTCCAATAAAAATTACAGATTTCCTCGCTTGGGTGCCCTTCAACTCCCTCGGGGAAACACTTTTATTTCTTGACGAGAAATCGTGAAAATTGCGTTTGTCATCATCAGCACCAACAGCACCTTCTGCAATCTCCCCAATTTAGCCATAAAAACCATCCGACTTCAGTTCATGATTGGTGGAGGGGGAAGTCCACTTCACGCCATGTCACGAAATAAATGTCATCATATCTCACTAGATCGGTCTCCTCTATCCATCCAGGGAGCAGTTGACACTGCAGCATATTTGAACTTAGAACCTTCTTCGTCCCAATCAAAATTGATTTATTCCAGCTCATTACTCATTCCTTGTGACATGACCCACGTCGCAAAAATACCACTTGGATTGGATAGTGAAACCCGAAAACAAAATCATTCCCCATTTTATCATCACCACCAGCACCCTCCCTCCCATTGTTCTTTCTCCGCAATCCAGTCCCATCTCCATTCTAGAAAGGGAGCCGCCTTTACCCAAGTTTACAACTTGTCAACCACCCCCGCCCATAAAACAAAAAGTTGTAAATTGGACGAGTTTAATTTGCTTTCCTTCTAGAATAAATACATTTTATTTCATCGAAAACGCCGAACAGTTTATATACTTTAATTGGACTTTCAATTTCAGATTCAGCATTTTATAAGATGAATTGGAGAAGGAGAGCCCGACAGCAATGACACGAGTCATATCTCACGAGCAGGACATATATTTGACATTCAATCAAATCAAAACATCATCCTAATACTGGAGAGTTGACTTAGCTAATTATGTAAGCATTTTTAGAAAATACATCCATCCATCTCCCAAAAACGCTCGAACTTTACTTAATCAGAAATGGATGCATAATAAATGCTACTCTGATTAGAGGACTTTTGGACCTCTGACTTATCATATATTTTTTACTATTATTTTCCCCGGTGTGGGCTTGTAAGCCAAGTAAACTTAACAGTTTTCAACATTCTCCTCTCGTCCCATCCCAATCAGGCAACAAAGTGGGTCAGCGTTTTGCACAAGCCATCCATCCCACCTCACTCCATCCACAGCCCAGCTTTAACTTCATCCACCCCCAAATAAAAAAGCCAACAGCAACAGCAAAAACGAAAAGGACGACAAAACAACAGAGCAAAACTACGACATTCAAATAATAACCAAATCAACATCGGTTAATACCTGAGCCTATATGCATTTGCATGTCGTCTCATCTCACTAAAAAATTCTATGTAGAATAGATTAGCTCACACAAAGCATGGCTTAAATGTCTGTATGACATGATAATGATAATATTCAAACTCAAAACTGTTTTTATTAAAGTGTATTGGATTGGGATGAAAAAGGTAGAAGGGAAGAAAGGGATTTACGCTTAACTGTAGTCAAGTCAGCGTGCATATATAATAA
>JAQIWX010001060.1:0-11853 GCA_034696785.1 Lepidocyrtus cyaneus | reverse complement strand
TTTTGCATTATATTATTATAACATGTCTTTCATGTCCTTTCACAATGTCTCATAAATGAAATTAAGCACTATATAAGTGGAGATTTAGAAAAAGCAACTAAAGTAACAAAAAATTCTGAAAATGGCAACAAAATATCTTTAAAAATGGCAACTTTTTTGGGGGCTTAATGATGATGTATCACCAATGTTATTCATCGGCTTGTACATGCACTACTGTGCATGCTCATATCATATCATATATCATATAGCTCACGTCGCAATCCAGATTCATCATCATACCATACCATGAGGAAAGCAAGGAAAACGATTTCGTCGACAGTAGGCAAAAGCGCCACCGTACAGTTCGGCGTCGTACCATTTGAAGATGCTATTGTGCTAGCAAGCAGTAGCGGAAACACTAGTAGGACTGAATGGGTATATATGTACGTGTACGTCCACAACCATAATATCCAGTCTCTAATCATGTTCAGACTTGCCTGGACGGGACCCGAAAACGTTGTCGATTTGCTTGTGCGTAAGGCAAGATAGCCATGCTCCGCATATTTTCTTCATTTCTAGTTTCAGTTATGCGATAGAGTTGGAAGTGAGAGGAGCTTCTTATATTAACCAACTACAAAGTCTGTTTCACCTCTTTACTATGTAAGCTGGAGAATTATATTGTTTTAGTGTTATTATTAGTAGTTACTGATTAGCTTTATGTTCTGTGTCAATAATTAGTGAAATCATAAGGTCAATTTATTAAAGCTTCTTGTGAACTGATAAGTCTACGATAGAATTAACCGTATCATCAGACTTAAGATCAAAGTGAGAGATTTGTGAATCGGAAGTTAAAAAAAAGGAAGAGGTGTAAAATGAAGAGATCACGTGGTCTGGGTAGGAGACGGGTGGAAAAGGTTGACTCATCGGTGCCACCGAGCAGGGAATTAATTGATTTAACAGCATCACAAGCTCGGGTTGATGATGATTTATCACATAAATCACAAACAACTTCCGCTGCTAAAACTCAAAAGGGAGGAGGAGATCAACAAGAATTCTACGGAAGTGCTGTTGCAAAGTACTTTCGTGAACGGGGAATCAACCCAGCAGATGTGGAACCCAATGTGCAACAATTTACTCAAGTAATCGAGGCAGTAGTGAAGCAAGGTGTAGCACCGGAAGCATATGATCATTTGAAGACGACAACAGCAGCAGCAGCTTCAGGAAACCCAAAACCATCTACCTCTGGAACTCATCTTCCGCCATCAGCAGCGACCAAAAATTTTGACAAAGAAAAAGCACAAGAAAAAGGACAGGAAACGGAAAGCACAGAAGGAGGAGTTCATGATGAAGATGACGATCATCAGCAAGATGAAGAAGAAGAAGAAGAGGATGGAAAGCAGGATGCAGAAGAAGAAGACGAAGACGAGGATGGAAAGCAGGATGCGGAGGAGGAAGAGGATGATGAGGACAGTGGAAATGACGCCGAGGGGTACATCTCAAAGGACAAGAAGACAAACATCAAGTTTGAGAAAGGAAGCAGTGACGGGGAAACCGACGACGAGAGTGTACAGAGAAGTTCACCAGCTCCAACCAACTCTCAAAGACAGTCCCAGGCTTCATGTGAAACTACAGGAGTCACAGCGACACGTCTGAGATTTCCAACATTTGCGCGTCAAACGGACTTGTATGAGGAGGTCACTGAGCACCAAATTGACCAGAAGGAGAAGTACACCTTCACAGACAAGGATATGCAGAATTTCGGAAAAAAAGCATCAGTCTTCACTTGGGATCTCAAGAGGCAGGGGATCGTAAAGGTTAAAATGGAACAGGTAGCTACCCAAGACCCGCAAATTTTCTCTAATTGTGTCATCAAGCTGCTGGAGATCCGGAATTTGGGTGAAGGAGTCTTCCATATCCAGCGTTACAACAAGAAGCAAACCCACAAGCTCATAAAAGAGTTGGACGGAATGACAATCGAAGATGCTTCCGCGGCTGTTTCAAAGTGCTTCAAAGGGTGAGAATTTAGAACTTACTATTCCATTTGAACAAACATTTGACAAAATAAAATGTTGTAAAAGTGCAAGTACATGACACAAAATAAATATGTTAAAATGCCTCTACTTTCTTTTCCTTATAGAATTGACGCGCCTACAGCCACACCACATCAACAAATGGAACTGTTCTTTGAGGTCCTGGGAAACCTGGACGTGGACAAGAAGTTGGAAAAGCCAGGACTGTTGCTTCTCACTATTGCCGATAAAACAGAGGATCCAACATCAGACTTCCAACAAGAAAGAAACCGTCAGCGCGTTAATCAGAATCCGACTTTGGATAAACGGGAGTACGGACTTTGTGGCACCCCATTCCCTTTAACTTCCAACTTGTTCAACACTCTAAGTGTTCAAGATATTGGCACGAACAAGGTGGTGATGGTCATCAAGACAACGTACGGTCGTATCCTCAACCGCCGCATCGAAAACTTCATCGACACCATCAAGAAGAGTGAAAATAAAATCAGGATTACGAAGGAGTCGGTAAGTGAAACACTTGACCTTACGATTTTTTTTTAAATTGCAGTATTGAATCCGTTTAGCATGCATCATAATCATGTTATTTTTTATTGTTTTTTTATCTGCATTATTATTTTCAGCTTATTGTCTCACCGCAGTTCCTCAAGGGAGGAGGCAACAAGAAGTATGACATCCCGTACGCAGTAATGAGACAAAGTACAAACGATCTGTTGATTGGAGGTATACGCAGACGTTTATGTTTTAAAGCAGTATTGAAGTTAATTTTTTTATTGCATGATTTAATAAATTTTTTTATGAGAATTTGTAAACAAAAATGCATGAATCGATATTGTTCTAGGTGCCGGATGCTACCAACAAGCCATATGCATGAGCACCACTGTTTCCCGCATTGGAAATTGTCTGTTAGGTGATTTCCATCATGAGGTTTGCGAAGATACTGTATTGGATTTCGTCAGATCTCATTTGGAAGGACCTGACCCTTATGACTTTTACTTCTCATTGAAGTCCGAATCAGAGAAAATCGACCTACTGGGAATGGAAATAAAGTACGGAAAGAAGACAAATGAAAATAAAGAGGTTCAAGGTCAACAAGTAAGTATTCCAATGACAGCTCCACCGAAGACGTCGAAGAAGAAAGCGGAAGTTAACGTGATAAGCAATGTAGCTGGTCCTAGCTCTGTGCTTGATAATAAGAAAGGTTGGTAAATTGGAACAAACAGTAATAATAAATATATGATATGCTTATTGTCAATCATAAGAGGTGGCATAATAATTTTATCGTTGGTGCAATGAATTGCAGTGACGAAGCCGGCAGAGTCGGGAAAAAATATCGCTCTCTCCCGCAAAAGGAACCTTCCAAAAGCAGCTGCAAAAGCGCCAGGTAGGTAGTAGTACTGATAATGATGCATAACATTTTTTTTATTTATCAAGGAACCGTTCAGAAATGTAGTTTTAAATTAGCGTATTTTTATTCAAAACAAATTCATAGAAATTGATTTTAAATTGAATGATTTATAGGGACTTCTAAGGATGAAGAAAGCACTAATCCCAAGAAACCTAAAACACGACCACAGGAGGTTAACCATCCTGCAAACGATGAATACGGTAAGTTATTTTTAATGTGCACAGTAAAAGAAATTGATAATCATAATTGCTTGAGCAAAAACGTAATTAATAATGCTGTATCATGAATGTTCTTTATCTTGATTCAGAGGGGCCGCACTTCAAAGCTTTGAATCCATCTAATGCTGCGGAAACTACTTTGCCTTCTTCCTTCAAAGATTACCGTTCAGCTCCTGGTATGTAACAACAGCTAATAAAATATATAAATAATACAAAAGAACGATAAGGTCTAATCTACATGTGATTAAACTGTCATAACATAATTGTATCAATTTCACAAAGATGCCAACAATGAATCGTCGGATAGTGACTTTGAACCACCGGCGAGATCCAAGCATGCTAAAGTACACCCCCAGCAGCAGCAGCAGATAGACAGGAAGGAGAAAAAGAAGCCAAACACAAAAAAAGGAAAACAAAAGCGGACTGAAGTACCCGTCGAAGAAGATGATGATGAGTAATAATAAGAGTAGTAATAACATAACCAACGCTGTAACTTTTAGGTTAAGACTGTTGTTTTTTGATAATTTATTATGTCTCACTTGTAGCATTATTGAAATTGTATGATTATGATTTATTTCTGGACCACTGAAACGAAATGGTAACAGAATTAGCGTACAGTGGAATAACATTTCTTTTTGTGTTAATTAGAACGTAGGAAAAACTGAACCACATATTAATAGTAATAAGCAATGTTATCATTTGTCTCACATTTCCCGTAAAATAATAAGTATAAATAAAACAGATTCATTGATTATATTAAAAATTATAAAAAAAACAGATCTTTTAAAACGCAATTTTTTTTAACCACTAAGAACCAAGCATGAAAAATAAGGATATTTTCAAGGTCGGTTGGATGCACAGAGTTTATTTCAAAGATAGTATCATCATAGTATATGCACGATTAAAGATTAAAGTAATCCAGCTGGCTTTTAGACGAATTCAAACTAAATCAACTAGCATTGTTCCATTTCATTTATTTTATGCAGTCCTTCAATCAGAATACCTCAGAATAGATATGGTTTTTTTAGAATGCCCCAATTCAAGTTGATATAATGTTGAGCATATTTACTGCATCATGTAATGTAACCTACCAATCGTTATAAACAACACATTAATTAACAACCGTATAAAAAAGTACATAGTTGTGTTGCACGTAGTATGCAAATGAATCGAAAATAAATAATGCTTTCTCTTTTTGTTGATATTACTGGGCTCATAAATGACATCCGCAAAAACAAACTGCGTTTTATTTCATTCCTTATTATTCGTAACATGATGATGACAAATGACAAAGACATATTATTTTTACCGAACATAAATTCTAAGAATAATACAAACTGATACTGGTGAGGATGCAACAAATATGAAACAAGTATTTAAAAATTGATGTAAACGAAATTCATTCAGGTTGTTCACAAACAGAACATCATTGTTATATATACCTACTTGTATGTATTACTGCAGCATGTGATAACATTTTATACCTAGTTAATTTAAAGAAACTTTTTCCTAATGATCGCAATGTTGATTGTTATTTTACAAAAATTGAAACAGTGATTCAATTGAGAGTAGAATTCATCCAGTTGACAATTGATTGGACACTGATGACGCAGAATAAACGTTCTACAAACCTTAATTGCATGTAGTAATTTTTCGTATCGTATAGTTTAAAGAAGATATCATAAACACTAAATAGATTTCATTGTATTACAGAACGATATAATTAACAAAGTAATGAGAGCATAAACGTAAACGTATATTGAAACAACAAAAGTGATATATATACACACTAGGTATTATACAAATAAGTGATGCTACTTTCTTTTCAATACGCACTGAACCCATTTACGCTGATAATCCGTGACATGGGCAGCAACTTTGGCGAGGGTTACGAGTCTGACGTTGCCCCTGAAATCAAGATAAGATGTTCTATTGCTTCTGAGCTCATTGTGTTCTTCGATGATTCCTTCGTCCCGTTTAAGAAGCGACGATGACTCATTATTATTATTATCTTTAATCATCTGCAACGCTTGCATTTCGTCATTGAATTCCTGCTCCAAATCCCTCACCTACACAAGTTAAAATTTAACTCATCATGTTGCATTGATTACTTTTGCATGACATCAACATTTAGATCAAATATAATAAGTGATGAATATAAAAATACTGATTGGTTACCGGGTCCCAAGTCATTACTCGAAAGGTCATCCATTTTGGTCGGGTGGGGGCATAATAAAACGCAGGATTCCTCAGCACCTTTGCGCTTAAACATGCCTTTTCGGCTTCCAAAGTTTGAAACCGGACACAGGCAGTGCCTTGCGGAAGCACAAAAGTCTTTCTTTCCAAAGAACCGTCATCATGTTTCCCTGTCATCTCAACCACTCTATGGAAAACTCGAATGAAAGCAACTTTCCCAAAGTCATTTTCAAGCTCCTCACGAAGTGTAATCGGGTTATGGTGGAACGGCATGCAACCCACGTATATCAATGCTGTTTTTGGAACTGGATTTCGGATGGGGCGATGCTGAGGTGGCGGTGCATGATGTACGGACTTATCAAATCCCGACTGAAGCGCTATCCCTCGCACTGACATCATAACCATAAAAAAAATCAATTAAAGATCAATTTTGGAAGCAGTTCAAATATTTCAATGCTTAATTTTTTATGCAAGTATCAATTAAAATAAAGTTTATTCTAACTAGGATGATATGGAGGAGGGACAGTGTTATCACACACTGCTGGGTACGATACAATTACTCCGTTATTGCCAGGCTGCCATCCTTCTTCTTGGGCTGTCGAGCTGAATAATGAGTTGGGTTGAAGTGAGACAAGTTTTGTTGGATAATCGGGGGAATAACCTCTTGCAGCTTTTTGACCTATAAAATGTAATAATATACAAACAATAATAAAGAGAAAGTAAATCTTATTGATGACGGACTAGAACTGTCTACAAATTCATATCGATTATATGTATATGTAGCATTATTACAAAAAAGCAATATTACCAAAAGAGCGTCCGACACTGCTTACGGTCCCTCTATCAAAGTCAACCATCGCTTTTCCCTCGAAGCCATCTTTAAACTGTTGTTGTTCGTCGGAAGAAGAATCTACCCTACATCCTTTGACCTCACACAACACGCCTGAGACTTCTCGAATAAGCTGTAAAAAATATATTTAAAAATAAATCGTACGTTTTATGCTGCTGTCATCAACAAACAACGAGGATTTACATTATGATGATTCTGTGATGAGTAGGAAATACTTCATGCTCTTTTAATTATAGTGCTAATAATATCCTTACGTTGTCCGGATTATGCCGCAGCAAAACTGTTTTATAGCGACCGATCCAAAAATTGCCATCAGAACCCACCTCCTTCTCCAGAAAGTTATTCTCACTTTCTTCGTCCCGAAATGTTAAAAAAACTTCATTAGAAGTTGTCCGGTTTTGCTCATCATCAGTACCAACATCATGATGACCCCTCATAACTTTCACTCCGGAAAGGTTTGCTGCAATTCTTCTTGGAAGGGTCACCCTTATTTCCGCTTCTCTTAAAAAGGTGGGAACGCATGTTAAAACAATGACATTCGGCTTCCACACCGTCTTTGAGTTTAATGAACTTTCCATTATTGATTTTTGTGTAGGAAACAAAAAATCAAAGTGAAATAATGATGATGATGACGGATAACTAACTGTCAGTTTATCTAAATAACGACCATAAATAAGTAGCTTGATAAAACTATGTACTCAGACTGCAACACAACTACGAGTCAGGTAAGTATTTATTAAGCTATGTTTTATACAACAACTTTAAAAAAACTGCTAACTAATAAACTACTTTCACCAACCAAATTCATTCTCCCACCACATACACAGACACACATCAGAGCGCTGACTCTATATTTTTTTTTGTTCGACTCGACTGGGAAAAGCGCATTTGTGAAGGAGTGATATATGATAAATGCGAGCGAAAAATGTGCGATCGTCTTGCTCGTCGACTATATATGTATGTACCTACCAAGAAAGCATAAACCTGACTGAAGCAAGTAAAAGTTATATAGGTACTACGTAAAATATTTTAGGTACATATAACAAGTCTATGCACATGCACATGTGTGATTTGGCTTGCTTGCTGTTTATTGTATCATGCAAATTAGGATAAAAAGAACAGCAGAATTATAATATCCGTTGGTCTGGCGCTGTCCGCACACTTTCATCAGTCAGCATCATCAATCAGAAAGAAAAGAAAGCTCGTTGATGTTGTGTCGATGTCCTCCTTCAACTCACGTCTGACTTTGAAATGGAATGAACCGAAACATCAACAGAAGACAGAAGAGGCATAAATAGATAGTGATAGGAAAAAAACCGGAATTGATGGAGTAGCAGAATTTAGAATTTTTTTTTAAATCTGGAAAGGAGAAATAGATTTGATTTGGAGTTTATAGCTAGTTTAGCTGATAGCTTTTTACTTGCAATGATGGATGAAAAACAGTTCCAAGAGTGCGTCGCTATTCACGATTGTAATATCGGGATCATCAATGCAAGCCATAACGAGCTTGCTTTACAAAACCATCTCCAAACTAACTATCAGTTAGCATTCGAACGTGTTGCACAATTCTGTAGAAGTTTACCAAGCTTATCATCAACGTTGGGGATCAGTGAAAAAAACTACAGTGCCCCGCAACAAGTTCCACTTCGTTTCTTCCTGCTGGATATAGTTCAGTCAGTGTCATCAAAAGAACTTCCTACAGCTGGCTTATCATCGAGCCGTAGTAATCAGCCAAACCCTAAAGTGCACGGTGACATAGTGCTATTAGGAATAACAACCCCTCCAGGACGAGCAAGTATAGAAAAGGACTCGATAACCGTTTGCTGTCACATTCATGGAATGATACATCATTTTTATGCCGTGCCGCACCTATACAAACCGTTGAAGAATGGAATTATGGAGCGCTACCGCCGAGACCTGGAACATTTTCTAAACAGATTCACCTTTAATTACTACTTGAATCACACCACGACAGAGGAAGCAAGGAAATTTTATCAAGTCAATGGGGTCAGCTTGTACAGAACAAGTGTGATCGTTACGGTTGAAGATCTTGGGACATTAAGAAAGTCATTTGAACGTGATGTTTTTCACAAATGTAATAAGAACGATGAATGGCCGGTTTTTAAAATTGAAACTCACCTTCCCAGGTAACTATGACATTTATGGAATTATTTAGAGTAAACTTTTGTACTATATTGTAGTCAGTCTTGTAAAATATTTTTTTTAATACAACAACGTAAGTCGTCAGTTCCGTCTCCATAATCGAAAAAAAATCGTAGCATTTCATTTAATATCACAGCAATTAATTTATTTGTTCGTCTATAAATACACAGGCGTAATTTGATTCTCCTTATAGGTATACATGCTTTCAGAAACTGCAAATTCAATTTGTCCAACTGCTACACACTCATATATCCTCATCATTACTCATTGACGTAATAGAAAGATGTGTTTTGTTGGTGGATTGGTAATGGGATTTATTTTCTCATTTTTTGAGTTTATAATGAAGGAGTAGGGGAAAAAAATGACACAACAATTACTGTGTTAACGACAGTAAAGGACAAAATGTTTCATAAACTGCAAGAAGTAAAAATGACCAAAGGGATATTTGTATTATAAAAAACACAAAAAAATTCTTGGGAATACCAAAGATGAAAAGTGTGAGAAAAATCCGAATGCTTTTTTTCACGCTAAAGATATTTAAGTTGATGGACATGTCGAAATCTAATATCCTTGCCATATCGTGTCCCTTAAGTTGTTTTTAATTATAATCTAAAAATGTCTGTATTTATTCAATATTGCAGCTTCGTTCCATACGCAGCAAAAGGGGCAATGGATCATCGAATAAGAATAAGTGGACATGACTCATTTCTGAACCTATATGGAACAAGGATACCTTTTTCAACCCTCTTCATGGCTGAATATCGAATTCGATGCAACAGATGGATGACACTTTCCAGGGGAACATTCTACTTAAGAGAAAGCAATGAAAAGGAAACCGTACAGGATTTGGAAGTCGACATCTTCAGTATTCCCTACGCGATCAACGAGGACATGTCACCAACTGCAAATCAACTCATGCCACCGTTACGCTTGATTGCTTTTGATTTCGAAACCTTGACAAGACGCGGGAAGTTTGTTGTTGGAAAATGTGAAATCATCCAAGCTTCAATAGAATTAAGAAGAATATTCAATGGACGTAAGTGTAAACCGATTAGTAATTCCAAACTTTAAGAAGCAAATCAGAGTTCAATCAAATGCTCATCATCATTTCATCTTTTGTTTTTTTATATTCAGAATCTCGGATACTGTGCAAAATAATTATTTTGATTGGAACATCCCATCCCGTTCCTGACACACTTGTAATAAATGTCAAAGATAAAAACACTCCTGATCCTGTTTGGACAAGCCGTCACCCGCGTATGATTCACAGAGAATCAGAAACAGATTTACTACTGTGGTGGAGCTTCCTAATGAGAAAGTTAGATCCGGAAGGAATAGCAGGATTTAACTCAAAACACTTTGATTTTCTACATGCGCAGCATAGAATTGAATTACTAACCAAGTTCAACATCGCACCATCTCCAATTCAAGCTCGGTAATCAATACTTTTGTTGATACTTACGATAATTATATCATATATGCTTTCACTTTATGAGACAATTTGGTGGTATAATGTAAAAAGGTACACAATATGTAAATGATCTCAATCAATTTTCAATCTGAAAGCTAAATATATGTTTTTCCTACATTCAATATATAGTTTCATGGGAAAATTGAAGGGACGCTGCTTCAAAGTTTCTCCTCTTGTACATGATTTGGAAATGAGGTACAGATATGACGGCAAGGACGTTCTGAAAGTGGAAGTTCCAGGAGTATTTCTCCCAGATCTTCTCCAGTTGTACAGGAAACACGAGATACTTCCCCTTCCACAAATAATGACTCACAAGATGAAGGAAATTGCCAAACGACAATGTCCCAGAGAGGGGTTTATCGAGTTGGAAATAAAGCTGATCAACCGACTGCATGCTGGAACTCCTGAAGATAGAACGGAAATTGCTCTTTACTGCCTAAGCGATAGCAGATTGGTAATGGTTTTGCTGTTGGAAACTCTACCACAATCCATCGTATTTAGTTCCATCATGGATTATTATGTGGACATTGCAAAAGAAGCAGGCATACCACTTCGAATTACGATGGACATGTGCCAAACCTTCTGCAGGAGCATGGCTTCGTACGTCGGAGGCAAGAAGTTTTAATGATTTATAATAGATAATCACAAAAGATACAAAATAATAATAAACACATCACAATCTAATCCATATCAGAAATTTATAGTTAAATGATGATTGCTCTTTATTTTTATTTTACAGGCTACAGTGGCTGACATCAAAAAAACAATACAAGACAAAAACAACTTATTTTATTCATGTAAACATGTACAATACAAAACCTGACTAAATAATTTGATGTTTAAATACGAATCATGAAATTAATCAGATGACGTCATTTTTTAAATATTCCGTATTTATATGTAGTAATTTTTACCGTCATGTAATAATCACCTAACAGAATAAGTGATTTGTATATATATAGTTGATCAATGCTGTCCACAGTGGGATTCCTTTTAGACTTGCGATCATAATGATTCACGTTCAATTTTATTTTCAACCGCATGTAAAACTGATTTAATTAATGCTGCCAAGTATTCTTTAGAGAGTCCGTAGTATCGTGTCCTACATTTAGATTACAATATGCACACATAGTTGTATTAATAGAGTTATGTTTTAAAACAATGTAAAGTCTAAATGTTGTATAAAGTAATATAAAAAAACCAAAAACTTTCACTGAAAAGTGTGTTCAAATTGAAAGATTAATCCATTCAACAGATAACAAAAATTGATTTCTCCATTTCCAATTCTTTCATGCTACATAATAGTTTACCGCGCTTACTAGCATCTAACATAATGTATTCACATTTTTGCCATGCATTACGTACTTTGCGTAGTAAAATTTCCATTTGAGATTAAGTTTCTAACCCTTTGTAATTGCTCTTAAAATTAAAGGGAAACAGGGGCTACTCAAAAAATCATGAAAACAAATTGACAGTAGATATAAAGGAAAAACTTATTCTGGTCATGATGATAACATGAAAGGAGCATTCAAATAGCGTGA
>JAQIWX010001059.1:0-11854 GCA_034696785.1 Lepidocyrtus cyaneus | reverse complement strand
CCTTAGCCCCTGCCCGCTCTCAGTCTCCACTCCAAAGTTCACCCAGTTCTGACTCCATGGTTAATTTACCAATGGCAAAGGGCAGTACAACCACCATTCTCCAAATATTGTCAACTGGAAGGGTAACGGAGTTTTTCAAACTAGTAGGCCTAGTCCAGCATAGGTGGGAAAGAGCAGGTGGTTACGACAACTAGTAGTGGTCGGTTATTTAGTGCCACTGCACCACCTTTCATTTTGTCACAGAAACGAGCCTCCAACTCCTCTGCTGTATCTGAGTCATTCATGTAAAAAAATATTCATGGGTTGTTGCATTGAATTTTTCTTTCCTTTTTTCCACTGTTAACCGATTATAGTATATTGAAGCAAAGAACTTCAAACTATACTCCAAAACTTCAAGAAATAATGAAACAACATACTTAAATACATAACTCGCGGCTGAGTTCTAGAAGGACTTTCTTTAGAATCGAGACTTGTTTTTCTCGAGTTATTTTTACATTTTTTCCAGAAAACCAACTTGTAAATAGGTCGGTCACTATCTGGGTATTTACACAAACGTAATGCTAGAGTGGACTTGCCAGACCAGTTTTAATTTAAATTAAAAGCTGCTTAATGTAATTAATCCTGTTTTTATTCATTAAAATAAAGTGTGGTTAAAAGTGTCGGGTTCATCATTTCACTTACTACGTGACACTTTATGTAGCTGTCCCACAACCGGATTTATCCTCTGGTTTATTTCAATGGGATCAGGTATCCCGCAACAGGAACTTGGAAACTAAAAGCAACGATACAGCAAAGCCGTGGGTAACACCACTTATATTCCAGCATAATAAACTAAATAACTGTAAGCGAATCGGCTATACAGGTTTGGTGTTTTCTCCTTTTCTAGAAAATAGGCTCAAAGGGATTTACCTCAGCCTCACATAAACTTCCTTATTGAAGGAAGACTACGCAGAAACTAACCGTTGTATACCGCTTTCGTCAACATTTGATGGTTTACCGGAATATAGGGGCAGTGCAAAACCCTAACCGGCTCCCTTCATTATTCTCATCAGCCCCAACAACATCCAAACACTGTTTCTCTTCCAATGTATTTCAAAACGAGCGAAAATGGATTTTTATAGCTATATCGTGCATCGTTTTTTGCAACAAGAACTTCCATCCTAGTAAGAGGAAATAGGACCTACTTAAGAAATTAATTTTTGTGTTATGTTTTTGGTGAAGATGTTACACCTGCTCATTCCATTCTATTCGCATACGTTAAATTTGGTTTGTTGAAAACTGGGTTTTGCTGGAAGTCAAGTTTTGAATGACCTTTTTATATTTGAATATTACCTCCCCTTCTACGTAAGCCATTGTCAGTCGATGTTGTAACATTTGTAAACACGCTGCTTCTCGAATGATAGTTCCATAAGTCTGCATAAATGTCTCATTTCCTTTCGCTTAAGTTACGCCTTCCTTTGCCTGTAAATTATGGGAATGCTTTCCCTCTCTATTCAGAATAACGGAATGGGTAGGAAATTACATTAAAACTCCTTCTTCTCAAAGTTATGTTTTGATCCCCGTAATTCCATCCCAATTGGATATTCGATCAACTACCTATAACGATAACTCTCATACAACAAGTTAATTCACTCTACTTATATACTTGAGGGAAAGTATCATCAAATTACTCTGTTCGCAGTCTGCGCATAAATTACGTAAAGTCTTTATCCACTGCCATACACAAGATAGGTACGTATTCACTGAAAATGAGAAAATCCGAAATTTTGCTCAGAGCCACCACACGGTCGAATGAAACCTTGATATAAAAACCGTAATTTCTTCGAATTAGTAGAAAGTGGAATGCTATAGAGAGCATCCACAAATAAACCGTATTAGCAGAGCAATGAAAAAATCAGCAGTGCGTATGTATGCAACAAATGCGAATAAAACGATAAAAACCCTCAGACCAGCCCAGCAAATTTGGAGCACATCTTTTTTTTTATCTTTGAATGAAGACTGCCAGACTCTGCTGATATTTTTTTTTGATCTAATTTGGAGAAAATAAACCAGCGGAAAAAATATCAGCAGTCCCTCTATTTCTATATGAAATAAAACAAGATTTCTACAATTTAACATTGTTTTCCCATTACAAACTGCTCTGCTGAATACCAATCCAACCTTTGATTTGGTTGATTTGGCAGATTTGGTAAGTAGGTATTTTACGAATTCGCTAAAGTACTTTGTATAACCTTGTGAAATGAGCTTTCTTTATCCGCAAAGTGTTGACGATGGGTAGAAAGCCCTCCCAGAATCTTAACCTTAGCATTGGATAACCTCTATGCTCTCCATCGGTCCAATAAAGGATGGGAGAAGGATTCTTATTGAAAATAAAAATATAAATCAGGGAGAGAAGCAAGCAGTTTGAAAATATATGAAAAGGAAGAAAGAAACGATAAATGTATAAATTCTCTTTTCTTCGGATAGCTAGAAGTTACTATCTCTGGTTTAAGTTATCTATAAGGCTCCTATTATAATAGCTCAGAATAATACGAATACGACCTTTCGTTGAAATATTTCTATCTGCTCCTACTAATAGGTGGAATGGCTGGTGGGAAAAATTCCAATTTTATGCTCGTGCAGTATAGACTTCACGGATCATTCGGATTTGTAGTAGAATTGTAATATCAACAGGCAAACTGGTAAACTTTCTAGTAACCTTTCTAAATAATTTTTTGATTACTTCTCAAATGCGTATGTAATTGACTTCAGTACCATTGGCGTGGTTTGTCAAAAAAAAGTTTTTAAATTAGGAGAGGAGTATTGTAATGAAACGCTGACAAATTACAAAAGGGATGAATGACGAACAAACAAAAATATGCCATGCCATGGAAAGATCAATGGATTTCCGTTGACCAATCCATTGTACATTGGTTGACTGCATTACAGACATTATTTATTGGAATGAAAGAACGAACCGCTTCTACAGATTACAAAATTAGACAATAGAATTTTCACTATCCTTTCCAAATATCAACAGAATTTAATTTCGTGACTGTCCTTCCCAAAAAGCTTGGAAGACATTATTGCTTTCTTAAAATTGCAATTATGCAATTACAAAACTGCATGAAACTTATAATGTGATATTTGTCAGAAAAAAAAGTATGAAGACGATGGAGATTAAATTTGACGGAAATGTACAGGCGTCAGCGTCATCATCCTTAAGCCTTCCCAGACACACTTTTTTGAGACTTCCCTATCACTTGAAGTTTCTGGAATATTATGTATTTTTTTTGTGAGTGGGAAAGCCAAGGAAGGAAGCTGAGAGATATAATGATATCAGAAAAACTTCATCTTTTCCTACAGATTCAACTTGTTTTTTTTCTCTCCAAGTCCACTTGGTAATTTTTGGTTAGCTGCTGGAGTAGGTGGAGGAATCCCTCCACAATATGATACCCAGTAATCAGTGTAGAAGGTAAAAAAAGGTGATACATATCACTGCAGGGAATATAAATTGTTACAGGAGGATAGCACGCTTCGACAGAAGATTCAATAGAAAAAATATTCAAATTTTTAGAGATATGTTTATTGAAAATGAAGTATATAAAACCATCTAAAAATGTGTCATCCTTCGTTAAATCGGCACCGGTGGGAGGCTATTTGAGGGTGAATCCTACAATTAGAAGGCTTGTGGGGTTATTATTCCCTTTGCAAAACGAGGTGGTAGTAGTAAGGAAAATGTCTGGAAAGTTCATCCTGACTCTGACCATGTTTTTGTTTACTTCCCTTTCTCCAGCAATTCTTTCTCCTTCCTCATCTACATTTCCTTGCATAAACAAATTGTGGATTTAGGCGAGTCTACATATTGAAGACTTCCTTAAAAAAATATGTCTAGCATTTTGGTTGGTAGTAACACGAGAACAAGGATTGGTGAGGAAGGAACTAGAAAAAGAACAATTTATTTCTTCACAGAAAGATGTGAACTTGATTGCTTTCCCACGAAGAAGAAAGTGACGCGTAGTAATATGGAGGCTTTCACTTGTTTTCCCTCCCCATATGTTTACATTCAAATATAAGTTCGTTTATAAGGCAAGAAAACGTGCAATGTCTATGACTATGCTTCGTCTTGCTTCCCTGTACTTAACAAGCAGGCAGGAAACCACATGTCATGTCAGGTGAAAGGAAAGAAGTCAGTAAATTCAGGAAGTAACATATCATATAACTCCGGTCGTGCATGGGGAGAATTTTTTGTAGTAGATACACTTTAGACACATGAAGATTTATTTCCTACTCCTCTTCCCTTTTTACTGGAAGGCAGCTGGTACTTCTTCTCAATTCCGGCTTCTCCTTTGCCTCCTCTCACTTAACCGACAGGGGCTGTAACTCAAGTTTCGACAACAATTTACGTGCCACCCCAACCCCAGCTTCTGAATCTGAATGAAAATGTAAAAAGGGGACAGGTTCTAAAAGTAGAATGGAATAAAAAGCGTGGGTTGTGCTGTGCTAACCGTGTGGAATGGGAAGAAGGACAGGGATGGTGGATCCTCTAGTAGGTTCATTTAGCTGATAAGAGAAGTGAAGAAAATAGTATCGTGTAGCTTATTTTACCCCCAGGCCGAGGAAGACAAATAAGGTAAGGAAAAGGTACACACAAAAAGTCTCATTTCCTTTTTTCATCCCACATCAAACAGACATGCTGCATGAATCGATTTAGAACATACCGCTATCCTCACATCTCATTTGATTTCTCTTATATTTTATTTGTGGGTGAAAGGTACATACCTAGATGAAAATAGAACAGCCTTTTCAGGTACATATCCAACAAATATCTGTTTGACCAAAAGTTTATTCCCATCCCAGGAACGTGGTGATGTCACGTTTCCACTACTGGTCAAGACAGACGTAGGCCATTTCCTTGCAATCAAAAAAGGAAAAGCATTTCGGACAACTTGATTATCTCTTTCCGCTATGGAACGACTGAAGGCTCACAAACAACAATGAATACTGCGATGTAGCATAATTATTTGGGATGATGGATTTCCATCTGATCGTCTCGTTTCTTCTTTATCATGGCAGCATCTTCATCATTTCCGCCTAGTTTTGACGTGCTATTATTAAATCTACGTAGAATAGATGGAAAGTTGGAATTTGGAAAAGACTCGTTATGCATAGGCATTGGCAGTAGGCATTGGATGAAACCTGACTCTGATGAAGCGTTTTTCCACATTATGAATGAACTGGCTACATCTTGAATTGCATAACACTCCAGTAAAGGATAAATGAATGAAGTTTAGAACAGAATAAGTTAACTAATCATTCTGTCGGTAATTCTGATAGTTTCATAGCGTAAAAAGCTTTCGCATACTTAATGTAATGCAGTGGTCCTTATCGACACATCTACACACACCAACTTCTCGGCTATTTTTTGAGAACTTGTCTGCTCGTGAAAATCTCGATTCATTCAAAAGGATATTCATATTTGACGTCATAAAGGGTGTGCAGTCCGTTTGAAGTCGAATCTTTTGTTCATCCAAGAGATTCAGGCAAAATCCCGGATTTATAATGCTAAACATGGATGTGAGAAATGAAATGAAACGGTGGATTTCATGGGAAAATGTCAAGGAAATGAAATATTAGATTGTCTAATCCATTAAATGAGGCTGCTATAAGACTGATTCATCATCCTCAATTCAAATTCTGCTTTCATCGTTGCGGGCGGACGGCCTGTCCTACCAAGTCCTCAACTGCTTTTACATTTTACGGTCAGCACAAGAAAGTTTGTCAACATTCTATAATATTATCTGTATTATCAATGAGTTATAGTATTATTATCAAAGGACCACATGGCCCACACTCCGTACTATAGAAAACGACTTCCATTCCTTTTTAAATCATCATTTCCTTCCTGCAGTCCCCGTAAAAATGTGCGAACAGTTGATGAAAACTTCCCTACCCTAACCCTACCGATGATGACGAAGGAAGTTTGAGTAGCTGAAATACAAAAAAAATGACATGAAAATGTGTGATTTAAGTAGGGTAATACATCCAAAGGATTTTTCCAACCAACTCATTTTAAAGTGACGATAAAGATTACGCCTTAGTGGCATTGCTCCAGCTGCATGACAATGACAATGGTAAAAATTCAAATGGAATTGTGAATGTCCTTCCCATTCCAGGAAAGGTGAAAGCTTGCATATAGCGTAATACATATGCTGCTATAATTTAATATATCTCGATTCTCCATCTTACCTATTGATATTCTTCGGGTGGGGTGTATGCGTTTTTTACTTTCCCAAACTGCAGGTTTCTTAGAATCACTGTCAAAATAAAAGTAGCTTTCCCACTTTCAACAGGAATAGAAAAATAACACGAGGAGGAAGTACGTGTTTTACTTTCCTTTTATATACTCCTACAACCTTCAGCTTTTCGTCTCATCTGTCTGTTACGGGTCAGATTAACTTCCACTTTCGAGCCCATCCAGAGGGAAAACTACCAAAAATTGGCTATAATATTGTAGTATGTATAGGAGGTCCATTTTTAAAGAAGAAGTTAGTTACAACCGGTGGTGGTTGTGGCGTGGCGGTGGTGATGGTTTGATTGAGCTACGTCAGTTACCCATAGTACTTCTTTCGTAATTGTTTTTGAAGGTTACCTTTTTTATTTTACACGCTACTTGTTGTTCGTCTGTAAAAAAAGAATATGAATGGATTGAGAAAAGTTTTGCCAAGTCCCAGGACGGCGATTTTTAGATCCCTCTCGGTAAAAATGGCGTACATTGATTTATGAGTACAATAAAGAAAATAAGAGAAAGATGAATAGTTTCAGATTCGGGGAAGGAAAGTCCATAATGTTCAGGTTGGCTGCGTAAATATTTCAGGAAGATAAATTATAAATGAGAATAGCACATGGAGAACACCAAGATATCTGCACTGTTGTCTATAGTGTAGCTACCTTGGAGAATACCTTGTGCCAAAAATACGCTTATATCTGTCAATATTCTTCGTTTATTCAATTTGTTCAATTCAATACGCTTTGTTTATTTGAACAAGGAAAGCAACACATGCGTAGGTACATATTTCACAGGGGACGCGTGCTGTGTCAAGGAAGTTTCGTGTTGAATTAGTTTTGTATATCCCTCAAGAAATTGCAATTTGTTTTGACAGGCCAACACGTAAAAGGCAGGACGGCTACATTACAAGCACGGAACTGCTACTGACGTAGCATATTTATTAGCAAGTGGAGCACGAGCCCCCGCGCTTGGCGTGCCTTCTTACTACAAGTCAAGTCAAAATAGGAAAGCCATTTACTTATGTAGGTCCCTGCTCAAGTAGGAGCAAGTAATCCTTAATTTCAGTGTAATGTAGTTCAGCTCAGCTCTCAATTTACATTTTTGAGCCTGTCAGATCCAGTCTTAAGATGCTGTTGGTCATCTTTCTGCATTTTCCCTTGCTAACATAAAGGTTTATTTTGAGGAGCAAACTTTAAAAGAGTACTCGGGGAGAAAGAAAGTAGAAAAAGGACAGAAAAGATTGCTCTCTTACTTTCATCTCCCTTGAGACATCTGGAGCACAAGGATAAGCAGGGAAAGGAATATAAAATGCAGAGAAAACTTGCATCATCCTACGCTAGGCTTGTTAGTCCGTATTGGAGAAAGTAACAAAAGAGTTTTTGTCTACACTATACTCCCATCTCCCATCCCAACTTTCTTTTATAGGGAAAGTCACTTACTTTGGTTAGGCCCTTTTAGCGAACTACATGAAAAGTTTTTGGCAAGCTTGTGGAGGTGAGAGGAGGAGTAAAACAGGATGTGTCTCAACAAAAGCGAAGAGGCAGTGAAGATGGAGAACAAAGGGACAACTACGGAGGGAAATACGATGTGGTCGGTCATGAAAAATGGGGATGGGAGAGGAGCGCCGAGCATTCAGGTATCATAGTATAATAGTCATATCAAATTAGCATAAAAAAATAATTAAGTAATAAGCCTAATTAAAAATCTCAACTCATTTCACGTAATTATATTTGATCAAGATGATGGTGGTGACAAGTCCACTTCAATTGTATACACTGAATTTATGAAGCCTGTCAGAAAAAAATGTCAGCTAGCTCATCTAATGACCAGCTAAATTCAAAATGTAAAATGAGTAGTGTACTTAATAAAGTAGAATGAAATTAGATTGATCCGTCCGACATGCTCCTCAGTTAAAAAAAGGTGAAATATATTTTACTTCCAATAACACAACATCACTCCACCGGAAAAAACTAATGCGAATTAACGACAAATAATTTCTTTTCTCTGCTCCGGAATAAATTGCATACTCATCAAGAAAGCCAATAAAAGTGTATGCTTTTTTGATATTGTTCCCCGGACATGCGGAAAACCGAAGATGGAGGCATTGCTTGTGGAGCCTGGTAAAAATTAAAGTTACATTGATTTTACTACAACTAAAATCTGATCTTCAAATTGATTTTGTTGAGTTGCAGTTCGATAAATATAATTTAAAAAAAAATAATTTCAATTTTACAATTAGATTATTTAGTTTGTGAAATTTCCTTTCTTTTAAAATTCCCAGCGAAATTCATTTGCCTGCTTGATCTGGCTAATCATCTCATTCCTCACGTCGTTTACCACGCCCAGTACCTACTGCCTGCTGGGACTGGGAAGGCTCTTCGAATACGGGGCCGTGCTGGAGTTCGTCTGGAAAATAGATGTAGTCCACTTCAGCTTAAAAAGTCATTAAAATTGCCTAAACACAATCCTTAGCCCATTTGGACTAGTCTCCTATAATAATGAACATAAACTGCATGGCTTTTGAAAAAATATGCCAATCATTCAATACTTGGATCATTCATAATAAATGGAAAGTAACATAAACTGAGAATTTTGAACAATTATACAAAATAGTCAATTATTGAACAAGTTGGGTTTTCAGCATATTCATTCTTAGCAGATGCGATTTTGTTGGACAACGGGAGCAGGAATTATCCCTGTCACAAGTCGTAATGCCGAGGTTTTGGAGGAATCCATTTGCCTACTTTGGCGTACCTGTGGCGCAGTTGGATCAGCTCTGTTTATCGTTTTCTTTTTCATTCTGATGAAAGGGGATCTTGGATCGGATCGGATCACTATGTTTTCCCAATCTATTGTTATTTATAATTGATTGAAATCGAAATCCAATTCTAATGTAATATTTTATTTTGATTTTTAATATTATGTTATGTTATATTGTAGCTTATCCGAGTAGAGTCTTCAACATACCAAGGGAGCTCGTCATTACTTTCGCGGTTCTTGTCTACTACAACGCTGCAACCGGACTGGGACTTTACCTTGCAACAGGATATGTAAGTATGAATTATCAATATTTTCTTTTCATAAATGCATAATTTCTGCATAATGCACAACCTTAAATTTTGTTTGTTGATAGCGAGCACGAAGCTGCCTCATCCTCTGGATTATTCTCAGCATGTCCACGTGCATTCCGCTGACCAAACAATTTAACGTTACGTAATTTCCTTCCCAGAACAACAACAACAACTTGGAATGTAGTAACTAAACTAACTCAGTCAGTTTCCAAAAATAAAACTGATCGAATCGAAGTTCATAAGCTCTGTTCGGAATGTACTGTATCCTATCCAATTATCATCATGTCTCCATCAAGTAGTAACCGACAAGAGTCGCAAGCTATTTGCTGCTTCTCCAAAACAAAATCCGTCTTCGGGTAATTTTTTAGCACTTCTTCGGAATCCCAATTTAATCCAATCCGTATTGTCGATTTTCCAGGAAGACTTTCTTTTTACACCAGAATCCTTTTTCATAAAAGATTCTGGTCAAAACTTTATAGAACACTCTAATGGAAAACTAAAATACTGAAAGGAGCTCTTGACAGGAGCATTATGCGATCACTTCCTAAAATTTAGTAATTTATTTTTACAGAATAAAATCTTTTTGCAAACAAAAATATGAAACCGAAATTCAACGAACAAAAAGTAATTATAAAATCGGATCTGATATGATATTGAGTAGTAGAGTAAGAAGAGCACGAGAAAAAATGGAAGAAAATCCTTATCCTCCTTTTTAAAATTCGTCCAGAGTGGATTGGTGGAGGAAAACTCAGCCAGCCAGCCGTTTGCCTTTTTGTTTCAAATGAAATGCTACACTTTTCCGTTCATGCCTCCATCCTAACTACAGCCATACCATATACAGAACTGAATCGGCCATATACTTATTGTTAACAAAAAAAAAATGTAGAAATGTACATAAGAGCCACCAACGTTGTTTTAAATGGTATTTTAAGGCGAGAAGAGTCAGCCATAGCCATACATGAAAGGTAAAGCCCTGGAAGTATTAGAGTTAACAAAATGCAATAGTCATAGCCATATACATAATGGCCGGTCGGCTTTTCTGGTGCTGCTATTCTGTCTGTGGAAAAGGGTTAATGTAGCAGAGCCAAAGTAAATGTTGGGTTGGTTTGACTATGACATGACTGATTTACTGATATTGGACGGTGGTCTGTCTCTGTGAGGAACTATCTATATCAGACTGGAATGGATATAACCCACAGCACAACCAACCTTACTTACATTTAATGCTTGTACATGATACTACTTATATGTCATGTTAAAAAATATGGGGATCCTTCATTATCATCATCATCGTCCTGAGTTTCTCCTTGTCCATCTTCTGATTCTTCGGGGCTGTACCCTCCCTGGTTTTGATACTGGCCATCCATGCCTTTAACTTCGTCTGGTGGATAGCACACAGGCAGAGAGACAATAGCCAGCTGTACCCGTAGCAATGCCCTTCCTTCTGGAAAGAGAAAGGCTTTCTCTTTTGACGAGTGAAGACTCCAACAGGGAAGCGTTCATTGGGCCAAGCTATAACTTTTTTATATGCTGGGGCTCACGCTCAGCTCAGCCTCTCATCGTATGTCTTGTGTTCACACAACAATTGGATTATGGAAAAAGAAGGTAGAGGAGAAATTAGTGGTGTGAAAATAAAAAAGTGGGAACAAGCAAGGGATATATTTGCCAATCTGTTCATTTCCAGTCGTAGTAGTAGCAGTAGTAAAGCAAGTTTGTAGCAAAAAGTTTGTAAATATTTTTGTATGTATTCATAAAAAGTGGATGAAAGGTTTTTTGTTTTAAATAAATATTTTGAAATGCAGGCACACATCTGAATCCCCACTTAAGCCAGAGAATGTTTTATTGGAGGAAGAAAATCGGAAATCTTTTGAGGATTATTCACATGTTGTCACTTGAAATTTGTTCTCTCAGCTTTTTTCTTCAAGAGACTGACCAACCGTGACGCAACGAAGCATCTGTCCTCAGCTCAAAAGGATTTGTTGAATTTGAAATAGGTAATGTGACTTTTATCACCATCATCATGGAATCACCGTTTGATTCTCTTTTTCTATTTTTCCTCAATAAAAAATTACATTAAGTTCAATTCAATCCACATTTTTAGATAGATTAGAATAAATTGTGACTTGATGGGGCATTCAGCGTGCTTTAAAATAGAAAGAGGTACTCTCCTCCGCAACTCATATCTCATTTCTTTACACTCGCTCCATTTCTCGTAGGCAAAATATCAACAAAATCATTCCATTCAAGATCCCCCATAAAAAAGTGCCGTACTCTTACTCAGATATGTGAATGACGAGCTATGCCTATATCTGATTCTGATTATACCTTTCCTCTTCCATTCCTTTATTAATATTAATGTATAACTCTCTATCTTGTCCTCTAATAAAATTATAAGAAGTAATCGGAGAGCTACTATAAAAATTATACGATAACCAGTGCCGCAAGCGGTGTACACAGAGAGTCACGAGATTCTCTTTTGGAAAATAGAGCACCGCAAGCGGTATACAGAACGTCA
>JAQIWX010001058.1:0-11857 GCA_034696785.1 Lepidocyrtus cyaneus | reverse complement strand
CCGAACCTCGTCCGAATTTTTTAAGCTGTAGCTTTGGATTCCTAGACTACCTATAGTCTATAGTGCAGCTATCTTGATAACGACATAGCTCATATACTAGTTGGTAGTAATGACGAAGATAACATATTTGTATGGTAGAGTCAGTATAATATGTCACTCCCAGTTTGACATTTCAAATCAAAACAAGATAAGCCTTTTATATGAGTATGTTAATAGATAGCTAATTACTTTTATAGTTTATATCCATCCAAGTCCGTTTTTATCTTTGTTTGTTGAGATTAGATAGAAAAGGGTTTAATGTTTAAGAAAAGTTCTTGTGAAAATATCTCACAATATTAATACTATCATACCAGTGTCGGCAATGGAGTGAGATTTTAGATTTTGTTTGTTTTTAATCACCGTTACGTAAAAATCTAGTTAAATAAGTTAAGCATTTTTGTAAACGGATTGTAGAGTTGGAAAAGTTAGAGTGTTATTAAATGGACTACGATATGCTAATAAAATGTGTCTTGTTTTACTTTACTTGCGGTCTCGTAATTTTTTATGGGGAAAACTAGGTGGACTATTTTTGTTATTTTTTTCTACTTCATGTTCTCGAATAATCCATCCTTCCCATAAGCTTATATGCCTAAATTGTATGGAAATCTATATAATAGCTCATACTTACTACATCAAACTCATTTGAGGGAAATTATGCTAAACAGTGAAGTCAAGCTGGTCATACAAACAACGGTCCTTTAATAAAGTAACGACAATCTTGGAAAGGCTCCCCTTTTTGCGTCATGGACAAGACAGACCGACAGGACAGAAAAAAAGTAGTTTATTTAAAGATCATTACAAACAGTTCATGTCGGTAAAATAAAAAATTACAGATTTTGATTAGTTTTATCCGACCTCTGACTATCTAGTGCATTTCCAACAGCTTTAATTAAGCATTTGAGGAGTCTTTCATTTTCCATCTAAATCCAATTTTTTAATTAATCTGACAATGAGTAAACAGTGATTGGAATTCAATGCTGGTATATTTGTTTAATTCTCATTTCAGCAACCTTGCCCTGACCCTTGACCTAAGAAGATAAAATGTGGCAAGCCCTGACAATATAAACCTCAGTTTTGGTGCTCTGCGCCCGCTCCCAAAACTCAGCATGTTTGCCTGTCCCAAAGACTTGCACTTGCTACAAGGACTGCCTGGGGCCCGTGGTCTAATCTGGTTCTGAGGGTTATCATTTGGCCTATGGCTACCACTACTGCAGCGTCTTCAAAAAGTACATGAGCAGATTTATACCCCACGGCCAGGAATTCCTGTACACTGCAATGCTCTGCCTTCAAAACGACTTGGTGCCGGTGTCCTCCGGGGAGTTGCAATTGGATTGCACTGAATTGAGGGGAAAGGCTTTGAGCACCCACTTTAACTGCTATACCGAAGTGGCGGCCAACGTGTGCACTTCGGGTCTCAAGGATTTAACCACGTTGGCTGTTATCATTCGGAGGGAGTTCTTCAACAGTGAAAACTACCAACTACCAACTACCCGACGTTCGTAAAAATGTTCGGGTTTTGTGAGACTCTTCACACTACTACACTACTCCAGGGTCAAATTAACACGGTGGAGGATGTAATACAGTTGCAGTTGGAAAAAAATGTTGCATCAATGGATTGAATTGAGATGGTTGTACAAATTAAATAGTAAGGGAAAGTTAGAGTAAGCTAATCGGAAATATAAGCTGCGCCAACGCCAACGCTTCATCAAAACGATTAATTTAGTCGATTTACGATAGCATCATCCTTGCGGAAGACATTAAAAATATTTTACAAAACTGCAGCTTGAACCAAGTAAAACTAAAATTCGTCTAATTTAACAACAGGGTTTACGTTTTATAAATATAAAAGAATTAGATTAAGATTATCATATCACTTTCTTCAGACATGTAAAACAAATAATGGCAAGCAAAAACTAGCATGCATGCATTTGAGTTGGTTGCTATTGAAGGGTTATTCAAAAGATGACCGGCTCTCAAAAAAATCATCACTGCATCCGTTTAAGAAAAACTGAATTTTTATTCCATATTATGTTTGGATTATTGAAGTTCGTAAACTGACTGACAAATATTATTAATGTTAGTCTTTCTTCGTCCATATAGTGTACCTACTTATATTTTGTTTACGTAACTTGTCATGTTGTCATTATGAAAATAAAGTTCATGCAATCCAAAATGAGTCAATGCTATAACTAACAGCACTTCATTACATCCCGAAAATAAGAAGACAAAATTATGAATTGCTATTATGGTTGAATGGTAAAATGATTACGCGTTAAGCAGTAAATCCTTGGTTCAATTCCAGATGGGGGCAAATATTTTGAATTGTTTACTTATTTAAAAATCGACAGCATGATGAGGAATAGTAGTTATGAAATATGTAAATTATGCGATCATGTACATAATGACATATTATTCAAAAACGCCATAAGTCCGAAAAATTTCAAGTCCAAAATTGGCGCTCTCTAATGGACAAAACGGTAAATTATCGAATTGCGCATTTTTGTGTTGGTATGAGTGCTATACTCTCCACTCCTCCATTCCAACCTACCAGAAAAAAAATACCATTTTTTTTTTCGAACGAACGAACGAACACACATCACGCTTAAAACATGTTCAACATTTTACTCCTTTTATTGTGTTCCGATTCCAATTCATATATATACCTATCCATTTTAAGCTAACTTTTCCCTAATCTGTTTCTCTGCTTGAAACAAAGCAGACAAACTTTCTGGTATAATCAACCCTTACAAATTGCTTGAGAGCAACTATGATGATGAAGCGAAAAGCCCTGTGTGTATGTGCGCGAGTCAGAGGAAAACCTCCGAAGACTTTTGTATGCATGTGAACTGTTTTTCCTTATCTTCACTTTTTTAGCCGCCTAATCTCGTTTAATTTCGACAATATATATTTTTGTTTTTGAAACTCCATTATGTACATGTGAATTAATTGCAAAACTACAGATAGAAAGAGAGCCAGAAAAATGTATTAGGTCAGTGCAAAAAGACATGTAAAAATACATGCAAAAAAGACATGTATGAAATATGTAAATTATGAATAGAGACTTATTTATTATATTGCTTATATTAGGAATATTGCTTGAATCGATGGCATGCACGTTGTACGTAGGTAAGTAATGAATGGCACCAGACCATCAGCAAATAGCCCTATAAGTAAAATGTTAATTGGGCTCATCATAAGAGATGAAAGAAGAACATGGCTATGGCTAAGTTGTAGTCCTTTTCAAACAATAAAAGAAGGACCCGAAGTCAAAGTCATCATCATATTACAAAGGCATATAAATCATATGTACAAACGGCATTATAAGTAAACAGACTATTTTAGTTTAGTTTCAAATCACATAATATATTAGTTTACCCGCATTTACAATATAACATAACATAACGTGGGTAAGTATACAGTTCTGAATCGTCATGAAATCATATTATACATTGAAACGTGGAGTGACTACTGGAGCAAAAGACTCACTTCTTCGTCATCTTTCTCTCCAGCATAGGGGTGTACATAGAAGTTATTCTCTCCGTTTCTCTCTCTGTCATGGGTATATACACAACAGTTATTCTCTCCCTACAACAAAACTATTCTCTCTATATCTCTCTTTTCCTCTCCAGCAAGCAGGCGTATCTCCGAGTCTTTCGCTCTGTTTCTCTATTTCTCTCTCTATATATACACTGTACAAAACAATCTTCCGCTCCTTTACTCTTTCTTCCTCTCTTACATGGAGACAGATTACCAATCTTTCGCTCTGTTCCCCTCTCAATACTACACGTACTAAGGGGTTTGCACCTCATCCCTACACAAATTTACAACACCCGTATTTTGTCCCGTGCGAACTTAAGCACTCAATCTGTCCATATAGATTTTGAACACTTGAATGGCTGTGCAAATTTAGGACAAACTGAATTCCCTATCCCCTCCTGTAGTAATAGTTTTCCGCTCTTTGTCTTTTTGCTTCTCTTTGTCGGCTTAAAACCTAGCTCCCCAGCCCCTGTTAGTTGGCCACCAATTTCTTGGTGGTAGGAACCATTAAATGATGGTTTGATTCGAAGCGCGCCCATACAAATGTTAAATCTGAGTTTCCCACCACTTTTTTTTTAATTTCGGTAAAGGAAAGTTTTGCACTCACAACTAGAGCGAAGGAAAATAGACTTTGGTGGAAGTTTGTGAATTTCGTTAAAAAGCTTCAGCAAATGTTCCCTTTGAAACCACAAAATGAACAACATTGACCATACCACGCCGTGCGAGCAATGCAATGTGGCTATCAAACAAATCCTGCTAATCAGGTCGGAATAGTTGCTTCAGGGGGAAGGGACCACACTCCAACCTTATACGAAAGCTTGATTATTAAGACCTATGAAATGATAAAAGGATAAAGCAAATTGCCTTTCTCCATTTACTTTTTCCTGCTTGGACAAATGTACAAGAGTTCGATTCCTACTTGATGTAAAAAGAAATGGAGAAAATAATGAAGAAAAAGTTGACATACGAGACGATTAAAGGCTGCCGGAAAGTTATGAATTTTAAGAGGGGTGGGATGGAAAAGGAACGCCTGTCTGATAATTTCTGGCGGAGTCCAATTTCTATTGCTATTTTTTTAAAGTTATTAACTCGTGTGTGACTTCCGACCTAAAACTAGGGAAATGTGGCACTAAACAATGCTGAATTTTTTGGTAGTGAAATAAGTGCAGGCAGCATTGATAATATCATACATTACCTACCTATTTCTTAAATTTTCGGGAGGGGTGGGGCACTATGAAACCCACTTTGATAATGAATGAATGTGCTTGCTTCATCGCATGTTATATCACTTTTAAGGATGACCGTCAACGGAAATAACTAGCTGAACAAAAGAAAAAAGTTGTATGAAGTGAAGTAGAAGATGTGATCGATTAAAAACCATTCTCCATCCTGTTATGCAGCTCGGTTTAGTGTGTGACGTCAATTAAAATCCCCAATCAGTTTAATTTACAGTGACATGATGTTGATGTGAGTTTGTTTTAGGATGTTGGTATCATCATTTTAGTTTTTATGAAAGGGGATTGCAGACGCAAATGACAATAATTTAATAAATACGTATTGACAGGAAACTGTCAAATACACTATTAGCATCGGGTTGAAAATCGAATCGCGTATAAAAAAACGCGTCAACATATGGCATGTCATGTTTTATCTAAAGGCATTAACGACAACGATTAACTTTAA
The DNA here is from genome assembly GCA_034696785.1 of Lepidocyrtus cyaneus. Classification (NCBI taxonomy): domain Eukaryota; kingdom Metazoa; phylum Arthropoda; class Collembola; order Entomobryomorpha; family Entomobryidae; genus Lepidocyrtus; species Lepidocyrtus cyaneus. The sequence goes on along the minus strand of JAQIWX010001058.1, from coordinate 6,598 downwards.
ATGTCTTTGTTATTCATGTGGGCTCGTGCATGGGTTTTACCTTGCCGTATTATACTATTGTTAGAGATAAATGGGTTTGTCAGTAGGTAGGTTAGCTGTATGAGAATGGGCTATTATGGATTCAGGCTAATTTTTAATACTATAGTCACTTATGCTTTAATTTTGTCGACTGCTTAATATGTTGAATTGTCCTTGCTTGGAGAGCTTTCATCAACCGTTCACTCTGTATATCAAAGTCGGATTATGAAATACGTCAAAAGAGCGCTTGCCAGCTGAAAATAAACATATTATTTTGCATCAATCCGAAATATCGATTTTTATAATGACATTGACATTTAAAAAAAGAATGGATATCAATGTTCCTGGCGCCACTTACCGTCACTACCAAGGAAAAGTTTATGGTTACCAATCCGACAACGGCAACCCCACAGAATCCTTGTCCACCAAATCTACCAGCAGTACCTACCTGCAACAGCTTAGCGTTAGCTGCTGCTCATGTTCATAGAGCCACTCCTTTATCAGACGGGCCGGTGCAAATAAAAATGATTTTGCTTGAAAATGAGGAAGACGCCTATTCCCATTAAATGTTTAAGTAATTAGGTAATTTATCTTCCGACAGACATCCGAAGCCAAGGTCAAGTTGATGATGAACGTAGCATAAAAATCGAAGACGAAGAAGCCCTCGCTAACCCTGTAGCTAGCTTAAAGCATAATTACCTGACATATTCATAGAAGTTCTTATGAATATAAAACCTTTCCGATCTGAGATTGGAAAATTTCAATGGAATCAAAAGTCTTTTTAATACTCCATCTTAAAAAGTGCTTCGAAATAGTTTGTTCCTCTCTCATGAGCATTATAGATTGTATAGACTCACTGCATTAATATTTTCTATACCTGAAAGTTTTAATAATGGTCGGTAGTAAAAAGTAATATATTTTATATAAATGATGAACTCAGGCTAGCATTGAAGCTAAATTGGTTTGGAAGAGAATGGAATTTGAGGATGAGATTATTTGGAGGATGCGTTGTTGACGCTTATGATGCTGTAATGAATCATGAAACATTTTAAATTATGAATGTCGATTTTAGTGCGATGGCGGGCCCCATAGTCGTAACCTTAATGATAGTATAATTTATTTATTAAAATGCAAATGTGCTTCGTTACTCCCGACATAAAAATACCAAAAGAGTGGAGTGGTCAGAAAAACAAAAAATATTAATAAAACATCCAAGAAGTGTTGTAATAGATGGACAACACTGGAGTCTTGTCTGGAGTCAGTGTAATCACAATATCATCTGAGGTGCCTTTACTTTTACCTGAGATTTTGACCTTGGATTGCTTTTTTTTATCATTTTTCACAAGCTAAAGCACCTATTGTGCATGTTTTTGTGGCTCTTATGCAATGGAATTTTTTTCTGAAAATCTTCAGCCTCTACCGTCATTGTAACTGATGCCGGTACCATTTAAGATTCATGGTAGGTACTTTTACCCTGAGTAAACAGCAGCCTTAGCAAGATACAATGAAGGAAACTGCTGTGTTCGTTCACTGTTCGAATCCTCTTATCTTTTTTACAAGGGAACTTTTTTGTCATCTTCATTTCATTCCCTGTGATCATGAGGGTACATCATGAAAAAAAATATTGGTAAAGCACACACGAAAAGGAACGTTATCGATTCAGAATATACTGTTCTTGTGCACCCTTCCTTGGATACGGCAAAAATGAATGATTTGTACTCTGGATTCAATGAATTTCCCTGTGCGCTTAATATTGAGGATTGGAATTTGACGAGAGTTTCCAGCATTCAGCGACAACTTTGGAAAGTCAAAGACCTACGATAGGATAACATAAGTCCGCAGCCAATGTTGTGTTTTCTTTAAGATTTAGATTTTAGATTTAGAGCTTTAAAACGCCTGTTGTGTTATGTAAAGACAAGGGGGATTTCAGAAGAACGAGAGAGTTTTCTCAAGATTTGATTGCTTCCATAATTTTAGAGTAAAATGTTGTGATATCATGACTATGACTTTCTAGTAATTAATGAGGTCGTTCGTTAAAATCTCTAGTGTGGCTCACTAGAGTTTTAACTAACAATAAATACAAAAAGGTGGTTTTGGCTAAACCACTTGCAATGTTGCTCATTGCTTGCTACATTCTTAAAGTTAATAAAAAACTTGTCCTGACCTGACTATGACTTATATATTTAATATGTCGTGAGTTTTGCTAAATCATCTTTTTTCACTGCTATTTAATATTTTATGATGAGTTTTTTCCACGGACATGTCTATTTGGAAATATGCATAAAACTAATAGCTGGCTGTGGGTTGATTTGACCTTGCGTCCGCTTGGCCACATTGCAGCTACTAATTACCCGTTGAACATCCTTCGTTGGTTGCCTCTTTATTGGATTCTCCAGATCCATCTCTAGTGCAATTCCGGCGAGCTCCAAAGGTTTACTGATCAGGCTTGAACCATGGATGGTGCTAGACATCCGGAGGGGGGAAGTGGGGAGAGAGACAAAGGTCCCATCATTTTCTTTATTTAGAGGAGTTCTCTCCGTCTCCTGAGCTGGATAAAGGGTCCCGGCTGAGGGACTAACATCGGGCTCGATCGTCATAGTCATGTCCACCTCCGTTGAAATTTGCTCCTTTCCCCCCAATAAATCTGAGCCAACTTTTACGCTTTGCTTGCGGTGGCTTGCAAATTTTAAGCTTTAGACCAGACTCTGGAAACAATGAAACGAAAAGAGTTTGGAGCAACCCCCAGGAAAAACGGAAGAAACATTGCCATGCTCTATTCCAAATATTACGGACCATCTCTAGAGCTACTTGTCAGATATTTCAAATATTGAATAGCGGAGTGTCAAAATTAGTGGAAACTGGAAAGGAAAGGTTGTTTACATGGTGCGGCTCCAAGAACAAAAATATTGACTAGTGTTGAGCGCATGTATACTTATATACATCCTTGGAACTTTAACGTTAAATGCAAGAGCAAGTCCTGAAATTCCGAAAGCCTACAAAAACACGACATGACTTCTTATCACTATCGGAACATGAATAGAAATTTATGAATTATGCTGGTTAATGCACATTGAAGCTTATAAACGATAACTAACCATTCCACATTCCAACTTCCGTGTACCTGAAGTAGTTTAAGAATCTACCTTGCTCCTGGACAAGCTCCCCAAATGTCCCTATCCCTATTAAACACATTGATCTCATCGTTATTATCTGGCAGTGGCAAGCATCGAACCAGCAACATCAGTGATAAGGAGCGTTTTTACATGACAGGTTTTTCCTTAGTTTGCCAAATAAGTTCTATAAGGTACATACCACTTAAGACTGCGATAAGCTCAAATATTCGATCTTTATCACTATGTTGAAACAGTTTTCTAACTTTAGCGTAAAGGAAATTGGAAAAGTTCCAATTGGTAAAAATGTATTAATATCTGTAGATTATTTTCAGTTGAAGAGAAATCAAGTAATACTTTAAGTCAAGATATATTTTTCAAAAATTAATTTGCATAAGTACCTAAGAACCCACAAAGAAATAACAGTAATCTCATTAGATTGTCCTCAAAAGAAGATAACTTGTGCGTTGTGCCCCTTTTGCTTCAAGTTAAAGCTGGATCCAAACGTTAGGAATAGGATAAAGAAGGCGACTAAAGGCTAAGGAAGTACCTTAACTCCAGCCTTCATATTGGTTCTGGAGCTTCGTCTGGAAACATTAAGCTTTGCCACAAAAACTTTGCTCAAAGTTAATTAGAAGCATATCCCTGAGTCCCAGACAGGAACGTTCTCCAATTACTTTTCACGCTTTTGTAAAAGCGTTTGATTTACTTTCCAAGAATTTTGTTTGGAGTTGATCCAGAATGAGACCCTACAATCTTCTGGGTAACTTGGGCGAGCGTGGATCTCAATCCACAGCGGGATCGATCCCATTTCCGGTTACGAAGTATGGGGTTGCTTCTGTTGGGGGGAGTATGGATATGTTCGAAAACGGGGCTCCCAGTTATCAACACAAAGCCATGAATTTTTCTGCAAGACCTTTAGGAACCCAGCAAAGTTATGAGTCGGACGATTGGACAAATTATAGCAATGGCATAGATGCTGATGCAGTTCCGGTTCCAATGGATGTCGATACTATCTTGCAAGATTTTATTTTCCTCAATGGATTGCAATATGAGCCATCTCGGCAAAAGCAAAGGGGGAGGGCCGGCCGCCCAATGATGTTTCCGGATGCTCAAGCAGTGTGATTGATAATGGGTAGGAAAAGGAAATGGGTATAATGATAATGGGTATATGCTTATTTATTTATATAATAAAATTATTTTTATTTTTGACATTTTCCTGACACACGTTCTCCCAACCCATTTCCAGTTAAGACTTGCATAATAGCGGCCAGATAGCATCCACGGATTCCACTTCTTCCAATCCGGCTACTCCAAGCTTAGTTGTCGTTACACAGGAGGAGGTCGGTATGAGGGCGGAGTCAGATACTCCATTTGGAGATTGGAGCCGTGTCCACCGAATTGGAAGTATATCCGGTTGCCGCTTCAACATTAAGTGATGCGCATGATCTAAGGGATAATGATGATGTTGGAAAGAAGTCCGACGTGGAGCAACCTGCTTTCTCTATTTCACCGATAGATTCGCCAAATCAGTTAGAAAATTACAACTTTCAAAATCCATAACTGCACACTGATTTGATTTTTCTAAAAGGTAATTAAAAAACAATTTGTTTTGTTTTTACAGTATGGCATCGTCTAATGGACAAAGTTTTGCAACCCCGAAATTGGTCGGTTGGCTGTTGCTCTCAAGCGGGAGTCGAAGCAGAGGCTAATCACAGATTACTTTAATTCTGCCAACTCAACGACGAGTTGCAGCATCAGCTCGACTAAAACAGCAACACAGTCGCAGTTGTCCCCCACGTCAACCTTCGATATCGTAAGTAAGAGTGAAGGAGGAAAAGTCCACTCCCGTTACCGTTACACCAGCGAGCGCTTCACAGTCTGGATCCAGGTCAGCTCACGCCGCGGTGGCCAACTCTCAGCGGTGCATTTGCGAAAAGAAGTTTATGAACAAGAAGAGACTCCTTTGTCACCTCTAACGTGCCACCTCAGCAGACTGGAGGTTCAGATGTGTAGAATATGACCAGTCCTTCCTCTTTCACAATGAGCTGAGGATGCATAATGCCAAGGAGCACAACAAGATTCCTCAGTATGGAAGGAAGTCCTACCACTGCTCCAAATGTGATATCCTCTTCCCTTCCAAATCCAAGCACTGACAGCACCTCTTCCAGTAAGTCAATATTGGCATTTTCTATTTAATGACTAGAGAAGATTTAATTACAATTTTTCTTGTTATTAAAAAACATGAATAATATTCTAATGTATTTTATTAGTTTTTTTCAGTTGTTTGAGTTGGATTTTCTTTTTGGAGGACTCTCTTCATGCATGTGGTCTTTCCCGGCTCACTTTGAAACATACGGAGAGGCACAAAGAAACAGCCTAATTCTCATCAGTCCCAAGGATGTTATAAATACCACTTTGAACTAAATGCCAGGCCAGCGGGGAAAAACTTTTCCCCGGGAAAATATCCAAAATGCCTAAAAGTGTCCGCAACGGTTATTAACACAGTAAATTGCAATGACCATTAAATATACATAAAGAGCTCCAAACTCAACCTTTAAACACGGGATAACAAAGATTTTTACATATAAATGCAATGCATCATGGGCTGATCCTTAATATATTATATACACCATTATTTTCGTCACAACTAGGGAAGGCTATAAACATCCATAGTAAAAATATCTGGCAAGTTTATTTTTTTCTTACGCTTTATTAGCTTTAGTTTTATCCACTTAATCGACTTGTCGCCCTTAAAATTAAAAATACTAATTAAAATATCTTAATTACTACTTCGTATTGTGATCAAGTAACGGACAAAAGTCGTAAGAATATGTTGTTCTAATGTAGTATGTTTAATATAGAACAACAATAGAATTTCAACATTTTATTCATTCAGCGCATATATCTACGACACTGTGTGCACACCCCATTGCATCGATCATTTGATTCTGTTTTGGTTGGATTCGGCTTGAGAAGAGAGATTAGCTTGGACGGTTGCGTTTTATTTCGTTTTTTGTCTTATCTTTCCGATGTAAATTATTTTTGGACACCTTCGGACAAAAACACACTTTTTACCAGGATTGTTACTCGTGTCCAAAATGGTAAATACTAGTAAATACCGGTATTTACCAGTTTGACTTTTGGCCACTCCTCATTCTTGTTGCATATATTTGTATGTATTATTAAAGTTGCATTGTAACTGCATATACCGTTTAAAAGAGGAGAGTTTGGTCGTCATATTGTTTAATAAATAGAGCGAGAGAGAGAGATAGGGAACGAAAGAGTGCGAGAGAGAGAGAGAGCGAACAGAACAAAGCCATGCCGAGAATAAAATAATTTTCACTAACTTTTCGATTCAATATATTTGTATGTAATATTAAAGTTGCATTGTTACTGCATACACCGTTAAAAAGAGGAGAGTTTGGTCGTCATATTGTTGAATAAATTGAAGTTATTGGTGTGTCGTA
>JAQIWX010001057.1:0-11874 GCA_034696785.1 Lepidocyrtus cyaneus | reverse complement strand
ATTTGCATTAGCATAAACAATTCTCCTCCAGTTTGATCATTTGTACTTGCGCATCATTTTATTCTTCACTGAAAATTTGGAAAGTTTTCTACACGGAACACAGCTATTTATTTTCTTCACTTTTTTACATTTTGCTAGGGAGAATCCCCGAAAAATTATAGATGGCCCCTGTCACAGAGAAGGGAAAAGTATTTGTAAAACATAGCATGATATTATCATAAACTCAACATCATCCTCATCAACTTTCCCAAGTTGTATTCCATGTCATAAGACATCATTCCACATTAGCCATTACAAATCTCTGCTCATCTCCCTCAAACCAGACAAACCTGCCTTGCAAATTTGCTTTATGTTTTCACCATCATCATCATCATCACCACCATCATAAATGGGATAAGGATAAGGTGGCGCTTTAAACTTTCATCAAAAAAGAAGAAACTCGTTGGAGAAAGTTTCACAAACGGATCATCATCGTCAGTTTCACAACCTTCTCATTTTAGGTAAACAAATGCTTCACAATTTACAAACCTATTTTATACAGAACATGAACTATATGATGCCCTAATATTATAAATTAATTATTTATTGCCAACCAAATCTAACTTGAAAAGATTTAAATTGAAACGCATTTTCTCACAAAAAAAAATTAAGATATCCCATGAAAATGGGTAAAACTATTCAAAAACGTGAATAGATTCGCTGGCTATACTGTACACACAACCGTGAGTGAAAACAGTCTGGGTATTTATTTTTCTTTTTTCTGTTTTTTTAAGAGGGTCGATATGGGTGAATAATTGGTGCTCCCATTTGCGACTAAACTACTCCCGCTCTTCCCGCCACTCTTAATGTCCTCCGTATAAAATAACAACTTCCTGGATGGTGGCTCGTGTATCATGATGATGATGGTAGTAATAAAACGCATTGGTTTTTTCCTTCTTTTTCCTCTCTCATGGAAAGGAAAATTTTCTCTGGAGAAGGGATGGCCTTTTCTTGATGGATGAGCCCATTTTGACTTTCCTTCTTCCTTGCACATTAACTTAAGTAAAATAAATGTTACATGAGCTAGTTCCAAGAGGAGGAAAAAATCAGAAAAAAAATTCTCCTATTAGTCTTGTCATTACATATATCAAACCACCACGGTGAACGTATGCTTTACTTCGTATGAAGTGTGTTATTTTTCTTCTACGAGATTTTTATGAGCTTTTTATTATTTATTTATTTTTTACAGGAGAAACCAGTGCAGCGACAAACAAGGAGGATAATATTTGCTGTTGGGACGTTGTTTTCCGAAATGTACTGGATTGGGAAACTGAACTATGATCTATGTGTCGGACAGGGAGTGCTCCTTTCGAATATCATGGAAAAAAGGAATAAATACAGATATACCCTCCGATTTAGTAACTGCGGATTTAGTTTGAGGGGAAATATGCTAATTAATGTGAGGTTAAGGGGAAGGCTCCTAAATAGATATGCAAATAGGTCAAAATGGGAAAGCTCCTTGTTTTGGAATAAATTAACTAAAATAAAATCCCAAAATTCCAACATAATCTCAAACTGAAATAAAAAATGTGTAATAAAAAATTACTCACTTAAAAAATAAATCAAATCCTTTTGAAACCATCTCTGTGATAACTAATCAACTACCTCCAGCAGTAGTAAATACTAATTAAATAAACCTGAAGAATACTTTTACCTGTGAATTTGTGCCTGAGCTTATTAATTATTTATTATCCGTATCAAGCGCCTCCTGCTCACTCACAAGCCATATTTATCCATCTTCCAAACGTGTTACTTAACTGCGCAGTTGATATTTGACGAAATTTATTATGAAACCTTTGTTCGCTTATGAAACGGTTCCAGTCTTTCCAGTGAAACTTGATAGAATGCTTATTAATAATCCATCACCGTTGGATTGGATCGTCATCATCATCGTCAGCTCTAAAATATGATCCTCCTCATCATCCCATCCCCATCATCATCATATCATGTTGGAGGATAAAGGTAAGCAGGCTAGAATTTTATTGTTATTACCCAGTCAATCGTAAACGCTTCCTTCGCTGGCTGGAATATTAGGGAATAGGAAATAATCCGAGGATAATGAAAAATTGCTTTCATCAAGTGCGTATCGCATCATATCACGCCCAAATAAGCTGCTCTACTCTGTTGTAGCATTATGCATAAGCGCTTTCTCCGTCATAATCACAAAAGCTCTAGAATGTCATGTAATACGCACTGTTTCATCCTCTAATATAAAATGAACTATAGAAATTTTTTTTTGGGTATTATGTATTAGCTTGGAAGACAGAGCATATGTCGAGGAGGAGATGGGGAAAAGGAGAGAAATCGATTCCATTGGAATAATCAGAATCAAGTCATATCTGTATTGATTAAATTCTCTAAAATATGGAGGGAAAGTGTTTGAGCATGAAAAAATCTGGAATAAGTCATAATTTTTCCTCCTCCAGCTTTCCACTCACAATCAGATATTGTCTATTTGCTTTCGGATTTGTTTTCAGGAATTACTCATAATACATATTACAATGTGGGCACATGTCATCAAGAGGTCTTCATCCTGAAAAAATCCTCCACCGTATTTAATCACTCCTCCGGTACGATATGGAATGGGCTATGTATCATGTGCTCATGCAATCTTGAAGCAGCTGCTGCTGCTGTTTCGCTTCCAATATTTAAGTATTTAATATTTAATCAACTGGCGATCACTTTCCCGCAACAGCTTCGCTCGGTTGGGTTGTTTGCGATAATCCTCTCTGGTTTCAGACTCAGACCTGCTTAACTTGATATTATTGAGATATTTGCGGTTTGTTCGGGCGGAAATAAGTCGGAAAATGAGAATCGAGTACGGATACGGATTATTAATATTAAATATTAATATCCTTTTCAGGTTTGCCTGTGGAAGTTATTGCGAATGGGCTAAAATACTTAATTTCCAGCTTTCGCATTTCATCTCACATGACACAATCAACAAAAACATAAAATTTTACCCCATAAAATTTGGCTGGTTTACAGGTTTGAAGAAAGGAAACATATTTTTTTTTTGCTCCCTTTCATCCCATCCCATGATTGACATGACATGCTATGTTTTAGTCGCTTTTTGGATTTGAAGAAGTGAAAAGGAAAATAAATAAAAAAACTTTCTCCCGCCTTTGTTTTCTCCTCCCAAGAAAATCCAACAACTTGAAATCAAAAAGAGTCTTTTAAAGTCTCTCATGTACTTACTTACTTACAACAATTTAGACAATGGAACCAAAAGAGAAAGTTGATAATTTTTTTGTTGATTTGATGGAGTTGACTTTCTTCCAGTCAGTAAATGGAATGGATTGTGTTTGTTTGGGGGGATTTATTTTTGTGCAGGTTGGATTGGAAATTGGAGGGAGGAGTGTTTTTGATGGCCATCTGAAATGGGAAGAATAGAGGAAAGAAAAAACAAGTAGAAAATCACTTGGGTTGCTAAAGTTGCTGCTGATAATGATGACGATGTTGATGATGATGTGACAGAGCTCTCAGTAAATAAGAAAAATACTTAATTCTACCACCACCACATCAGAATCAGTCCAAGTTGGAAATAAAAAGGATTGATAGTGTCCTCAAAAATTTCCATTCCAAACTACCCACCCAACAACGTTCATTCATATTTTATATATATTTTTCCAATTCTCGCCAAAAATGAAGAAAAAAAATAATGACTAAAGCATCAACTTCGACTTCGACTCTATCAAAAATGGTTGGAGTCATCGTCATCATCATGGCCTGGCATGCCACCGCCATATCCCATCACCCACCACCAACCATCGTCATTGCCACCATCACCCACCACCGCTGTTTGTCAGGCTTAATATCAGACATCCCATCATCCACCAAAAAACTACTTAACTCATTCCCAGCAGCAGTCACAGTCAGTTCAGTAGCCAGCACCAAATCTATCCTTAACAAAAAAAATATAAAAAAACGCGAAGCAAACAAACAAATGAATCCAATTCCCAAACTCTGAAGGAAACTTATTACCTTGTCCTTAATGTCGTGGTGAACCCTGCTGAGATTTTCTTTTTACTTGAGTTGAGTTGAGGAGGAAAAAAATTCCAATAGTCACTCTCACATTCTCACAAGCACATGTTAAAAAAATACATTCATAAATAAATGCAATAGTTTTTTTTGCCAGATATATTTTTTTTGTAAGTAGTAAAGTAGCAAGGTAGTAAAGAAAGATTGACGAGGAGAGCAAATTGCAGTAGCAGCAGCAGCAGTAACAGAGAGTTAACTAAACTAGTATAAAGGTAGGAGAGAAGGAGCCCATTTTCTTGCAAAAGATATTTTTTATAGGTGGAAATAGCACAATGGAGAGGGGAACAGCGGTGGGCAAGTCAATGACAGGAGCAGAAAAAAATAAAAGTAGCAATTGCAGCAATGACAAAATAAAATGCGCAGTTTTTGGCTCGGTTTGCCAATGTATTAACGATAATGGAGAGTTTGCAGTAGTTCTTAAACGTAAAAAGATTGCTAATTGGCAATCTACATAAACTAATTGTCAATTTTGCGAAGTTGGTCTTAGTATAACCTACGATTAACAAGGCTTTGACGTACGCAAATGAAATTCTGTGAGCGCTAAAATGATAAAATTTGTGTTAAAATATCCTCATTTCATTAAAAAAAATAAATAAAATAGGTCAGTTTTGTTTTTGAAAATTTCGTACGGTCAATTTTGAATGTATGGAAAATCCGATAGTAATAAGCTCTATTAATTTATTTAAAAATTGTTTCCTTTGCCTTTATCAAAATCTTCATCACAGACTCGAACACAATAATTATTGGCCTAATCAATCAATGAAAAATTCTGCAGCTCCAAATGGCATACGCGCTGAAATGACTAAGCGTGCTCTATCTATCCATCCATGTCATCTTTTGGTAAAACCCATGTCTAAACTCTGCTACCTTTGCAATGTATGTGGGAAATGGTAAAATAAGCATAATCATTTTTTTAGAATCTTCTTCATTTTGATTTAAATGTGGATGGCTAATTTTGCCACGGGTTTTCGGAGATTTTTGTCAACTTGGGCAAATCCAAAGTTGTTCAAACTTGTCCGACTTTCTCTCCCGGCCCACTTCAATTGTAATTGTGGGATTTTTTCCAGTCCACATTGTATGCTTAAACTTTAAAAAAAAACATTCTAGAAAGTGAATTACTAGTTCACTCTGACTCCTCTTTGGGCACGAAATCTGATTGCAGGAAAAGATACGGAATGAAAAAGCTTTTTATTGTATTGTGATTGTGAATCACGCACATTTACACTTGCCTTGACTCACGCACGCATTCCATTCGTCTATTCATGTCGAGGGAGAAAGAAACAAAAGGAAGTCCTTTCGCACGGCTTATGTATGCATCCTTGCGTTGCAGTTTTGCTGGGGACAATCATCTAAATAGGAGAAAGACGAGAAGAAAAGGTTTTAACAGAAAAAAAATATTTAGCACACAAGTTAAATTTTTTGATGTCTCCTGTTCCCCAGTTATTTTATTTAACCTATACTGTTAACACATTATAAATGGTTCATTTAAATATTCAAGTTACTTTATAATAAGACCTATTAAGTTTACAACAGCAATATCCATAACCTGGATATATCTATTAATACTAAAAGTTTGGATATGATCGAAAGTATTCCTTGTTGGCGTTAACATGATATTGAAGCAAAGGATGAGCCAACGATAAGCACACCAATTCCCAATTCCAATCCTCCAATAGAACGAAATATTCGTACCAACCAGCAACGTTTAGATGATAATGATGGCTAATTTTTTTTTACCGATTTTCTCCTTTTTCTCTATGTCACAATTATCATCATGGAATGGGATGATTCCGTAGCTAACAAATAAGTAGCGCTCAGCGTAATCATAATCAATCAGCATATATTTTTTTTCAAACACTTTACCATGTCATTCCATTCTCATCCTCCCTCACCATAATCCCATAATATTTATATTCTCGCTGACCATATGGATTATGGATTGATTGAAACGTTGGTCTGGTCTGAGTCTGACATGAAGTGGAAAACTAACTCTGAAGGGAAGAGTACATACTTCCTCCTCCTCCACTTTCCAACTTGACTCATTTCCTCCACTTGAGAATGCGGGATACAGTCACAGAGTTGGCATACCTGTCTGACCGAGGTAGTTAAATGGGAGAAGAAAAAAAAATTAGGGATATTATTTATGAAAATATTTTTTTTAAAGAGCAATTATTTCACCACCATTTTAAATTTATACTCAATGTTTTAAGTTGTATACGATAATAGGTAAGTGGCAAAGTTATGACTTCACATAAAATAAGTAAGCATTGCAAATTAAAGTGGACACCACGCCACTTGTTTGACGTAAGTGCGTAAGATTAACCGCAAGATTTAATTAGCGCCGAATTTCCATGAAAGAGAATTGTTCATTTAGTCATTAATATTATTGTACATAATCATTTAACGAATCCATTTTCTTCCTCCTTAAGTGTTTTTGTCTTGTTCTACAGCAACAACTCAACTGCCAACTTGTTCTATATAACTCCCATTTACCTCCCTTCCTTTTTCCAACTTTGATAAATTATCCTGTCCCAGTCTAGATAACTACAAAATAGTTGACAGTTCAAAAAAAAACTCATCTGATCTTCCTTGGCCTATGGCTACCACTGCCACAACGACTATGACATGGACTCTATCTCTCCCTCTTTCCATATAAGGGGAAAAGTGGGCGTGTCAACTGAAATGTCATGTCATGTCATCGTCATCATCAGCAGAGAACAACATCCCTCCCAATCTGTACTTCGTTTTCCTTGTCCTCCTCCTCACAACAACGTCGAAGAGAGAGGATGAGATGAAAAAAGGAGATATCATGATGATGCTGATGTGGAGGTGACGCAGCGTTTGGTTTCTTCCTCCTTTTCCTCCTCAGCCAGAAAAAAATGTAAAATAATAACTAACCAACCAACGAGCTAACAACGACAAGCCAACCATGTTGCAATCTCCCTCTAAAAATATGGGATTGCATTTATGTTTTATTTTTTCAATATTTTTTTCTCTCTCCTTTGGTCTATCGTCCTCCTCCTGTCTGTCAGACATGACTTGAGTTGAGTTGAGAGGGAGAACCAAAAAAAAACTAAAACTATCGTAATAATAATCATCATTTTCCATCATCATCATCATATCAAACATCGACATCATCAACCACATCACATCATCAAACATGAGCATGTCATGGACTGTTTTTTTCTACTTATCAGAGGAAAATATCAATTTTCTTGGTCTGACGTCCTCCACACATAAAAAAATTACACAAGCCATGCATGCCATTGCCTTCAGGGTTTTCGCCATGTCTTCTTTTAATATAAAATGATCATGATTATGATTATTATGAGGGTAGTGATGATGATGAGGATGGCAGGAGGGAGATTAGGAGGGAAAAAACTTAAAATATTTTCTGATAAATATTTTAAAAGTTTCGTAAAAACTAAAAACAAACTCTTATTCACAGCCACCATGTTGTATTTTTTTACAGAGCAACTTTTTTTTAGACGAGGTAACCCCGTCGGTTTAAACTCATGATCATATTTAAAAAAAAAATGTAGTCGTTTTTCGTGCGGTTTTAGCCTCCAACTATTTGGGAGTTCGAAACCTGAGCTGAGTAGTCAAGCCAAGTCACCTCATCAGCATGATCACCACCACCGCCGCCACCCTATCAAGTCAAGACCTTCCTTTCTCCTTGTACCTTTGGCTTCCCTCATCACCATCATCATGATCACATCAACATCAGCATCACTGCTTGGTTTGGTTGTTGGGATTTTCTTGTTGAGTTGAGATGAGATATTCATCATTTATTTTATCATCAGCATCATCAAGCCATCATCATGATCATCAGCATCCAACATGGCTATACTTAAAGTTACCTAGAAGGGAAAAATAAAAACTTCGCTCTTGTGAAGGGAACTTCATCATCAAACCCGTCACCACCGCCACCACCGCCATCACCACCAACTTTATCATTATCATGATTAGACATTTTAGGTGGAGGTCTCAAACCTGTCGAGACAACTTTTCAAAAACTAAAATAAAATAAAACTTCTTTTTCCTCCTCTCTGACTCCTCTTGGGGGAGAGCTATGATGATGATGATGATGAACATGCCCATGCACGTCAACAACTCCAAAATCCAACCAACCAACCAAGAAACCAAACCAGACTTGAAAGTGACTAAAAAACGCAGCGGGTTAACTACCGCCATTACTACATTATATTTAGCTGCCATACTTACTTGGGGAGCACTTTACCAAGACGAAAAAATTGGTATTTCGACACCACCTCCATCATCATCATTCCTCCACCATCATAATAGCAATAATAATAATCATCACGTGATAATCATAATAATAATGGGCTGATGAGGGTGCTTAGTTAAGTAGCGTAAGTTAGGGGGTATGTCGATCTGAGATAAAATTAGACAAAAAAAAATCATTTCAGAAGAAGCATCAGTTTCGAAAAAAAAACTCAAATATTTCAGTAATTTTTTTTTTCTTCCATCTTCCCTCCATCCCTTCCAAGTTCTTGGTTTAAATCAGTACCGTCATTATCATTATCATCATCATGATTTGTAGCTAGGTACGCCTTCTCTCGATAAAATTGCTCCATGATTGAGGAGTGAACGCTGTATTTATATTTGCTTCCTTTACGGGGATGATCACAGGTTTGGAGTTGGAGTTGGGACTGATGATGATGATAATGATAATGATAATCATGACTAGAGAGAGATTTTTTTTTACCCTACTTTGCTCCCTCCCTAGAAGATTCATCTATCTTTAAAGATGTGTGATTCTGTTTACGTGTAATGTAGGGAGAGGAGAGAAGCATAGCTTATTAATTTTAAAGATGGAAAGATACATAGTTAGGAAAAAGATAAATAATTTGGAATTATTTTCTATAGAAGCCCTCCATTATTTTCCCAATCATCCATCGTCATCATTTGAAAAAAAAAGTGATAAAAAAAACTTAATTTTCACTAAAAACATTTTTAAGACGAAGCAAATTAAAAGAAATTATGATGCTAAATAAAACTCCTAAAATATTGTTTTTTGTTTGGTTTAGTTTTGTGAAAAAGCAGGTTTGTTGGAAAGTGCTGCAAATCAGAGAATGTAAATTAACTAATAGTAAATAAGATGATTGACGATAAAATATTGTTCCTTATATCCAACCTAGTTTAATAGTGAAATAGCAAAACAGTCTAAAACTGAAACGTTGATGGTGTTGATGGCGGGGTGTAAATAAGCCCTAATCACTTTTCGAATTTTGATTTCCCCATCCCCCTTTTTTCACACATGGTTCATGCATTTTTTTTGCAATATCCATGTTAATCTTGAACTGCACGGTTGACTGATTGGCTAACAAGCATATCCAAAGGATTGCTAAAGTAATCACGGCACAGTGCAGAGCCCAACACATGGATGGATTAACTAGCTAAAAAGCGATATTGTGAAGCGGAGGAGAGAGAAAAATGCTCGAGAATCGTCTTGTCTCCTTTCTTTACACTCAACATATGTCTCAATTTTTTTTCTTCTTAGGTAGAAAAAACCAAGCTGCGAGTAGCCTGCCTATTTATAGTACCTATAAATGCTCGTTAGTGAGAAATGATGAAATATCATGGGATAAAAAAAATGAATTTTATGTTTTTTTTGTGGTGGTTTTCAACACGGACCAATCAAAAAGAAGGGATACGTAATTTTCTTGGGTTTCCTCCTTGGTTTTTTTTAAGTAATAATTTTTTAGTTTGTTCGTTCGTGGTAGTTTCTGATGATGACGCTGATGAGGATGATGGTGGTGGCGCAAGGATTTCAGCCCAGCTCAGCTCATTTTTTTAATTTTGCATTTTTTTCTAAGTTCTCAGTTCTGAGTTTTGAGGAGGCAATGCCTACACAGTTTGGGAAGGACTGGCTTATTTTGGTGAGGAAAAGGGAATTAATCATCATCATCTTCATCATCGTCATTTTGCACGGTTTTTGGTTACGAAGAAGTGAAAAGTTGATGAATGGGAAGGGAGAGAAGTTTTTTCATCCGATACTCAGCTCAGCTCAGGAATATGGAGGGATACACGCATTAAGAAAATTAAAATTAGCTGCATCCTCTCGAAATATTTTTTTTCTTCTACCATAGTTCGCTCCACTTCCCAACTTTCCTAAAAAAAACTAAATTTTGAAGAAAAAACAGCAGTAAAAAAATAAGCTATATTACATTTCTTCTCCTCCTCCATCATCATCTTTAGTTTTTTGCTAGGATATTTTTTTATCTGTTCTTGACTTTTACTGACTAATGCTATGCAATGCCATGCCACATGGCTTGGCTATAAAACCTGATACCACGGAAAGAAGATTGGATTGGGTTGGTTATTCTCGCTCCGCCCACCACCCCCAAGATAGTATACAGCAGACACAGACAGACCTCTCATTGTTTTAGCCAAACAAGTACGTAATTTGTGGGAAAAAAGGGATATTTCTTCAAGCCAAGCCAAAGCCAAGAAAAAAAAGATGGTTGGGCTATGGGCTTCATAGATGAGCTGGGTCTAATACTGTTAAAAGCTCCCATCATCATCATCACATCAGCAATTAATTAACGACCAGGCCAAACTAAATCAAGATGATGACGATTAAAATGCGAATGAATTTTTCTGCCATCATTACCAAAATCTCAACCGAAAAAGAAATGATGGAAAAATCTATTCCAAATTTATTTCTCCCGAATTTATGCTCAGTATTTTCTTTCTGCAAAGTCACATATTCTCATTTGGAAAACCAACCCATGCTAGTAGAAACGAAATTTTCTCTGTTTCTTTTCGTTTTTGATTCGCGGAAGCTTTTATCGTAATTACTACTCTACCGTCTGGCTGTGCATGTGGTAGCGGTGGCGATGGTCGTTGGTGAGGAGGAAGGGTAATTTCTCAAAAAGCAAAACTGTTCACCTAACTCAAGCTCTGACGATGTTGATTATGATGATGATGGTGATGGTAGTTCTCCTTTTTCGGTAAAATTCTGCAGTGGAGGAACATGAACATGAACATCAACCTCGTCATAATCACCGTATTCATCAAAATTACTCTGATGATGATGATGATGACGATGTGATGTAAGTCTTCTTCTTGTTCCTTTTCTGTTCTGTTGGTTTTTAATGTACATTAGTGCATCATCATGAGCAGACAGAGCCTCCTCCTCATCACCATCATTATCGTCATGCCAGAATATTTACATTTTGGAGGGATATGGGAGGGAGGGAAACGTGTGCAGAAGTAAAACTCACTAAAAACCCTGATGATGATGATTATGACTATGATGGTGATGTGAATGACGGCCTTCACCAGAGAACTCCTCCATCCCATATGTGAGGAGGCAGGGACAGACCCTCTCCTTCTCCTTCTGCCTTTTTGCTTGATTTGGTTCATTAGAGGGCCTATTCAGGCTGCTAAATTATCAAAAATTGTTTTCGGATGGGGATAGATATTTTTTCCCTTCTTTATATTTACTTGAGCTCATCATCAGATCAGAAGAGATATGTGTGCTTTGGAATACCGGCGAACCCTAAAAACTGCTCATCATAATCATCAGCTTTTTACATCAGATTTCGTGTCATAATCACAATCACACATCAGAACTCACAACCCAGCCAAGCCAGCAGCACCCACTTCTACTTATGCCATCCTCATCATCACCATCACATTTATATATTTTTTTTCTCTTCTTCCTCTTTCGCTGTTTGTTTTTATGCAATATGTATACAACCAGGTCAGCAGCCAGACATTCGAATTCCCTGTGATGAGGAGGAGTGAATGAACCACTTGAGTGCA
>JAQIWX010001056.1:0-11881 GCA_034696785.1 Lepidocyrtus cyaneus | reverse complement strand
GCGGCACAATGATCCGGGCTATGTTCCCGGGAGGAAGGGTCGGATCCGGTCGGACATTCCCTTCCAGAGCAGATACAACTGCACAGCCTGTGATAGGAGCTTCCCCCAATCCCAACGGCAACGGTTCCTCATCCATCTTTCAAATCACAAACGGGAGAAGATGTTCAAGTGCCATCTCTGCAACAAGGGACTCCTCTCAGAGAAGATGTTGCAGCAGCACCTCAAGCGACATGAGGATCCCAACTATGTTCCAGGAATACATGGAAAGTTCCGAAGCGATGTCCCCATTCAGAAGGAGTACAGCTGCGAAACTTGTGGGAAGACCTTCCCCGGATCCGAGCGGACTCCGTACCTCCTCCACATCGACGAACACAAACATCCTTGTCAACTCTGCGATCGGAGCTACAGATCCGAAACCCTCCTTCAGCAGCACGTCATCCGGCACCAAGATCCCAATTATATTCCAGGAAAAAAGGGCATTGGCCGACTGCGGACGGACATCCCGGTCCAAGCTAGCTACAGCTGCGAGAGCTGCGCCAAAATTTTTAAAGGCTCCGAGCGCACCGCCTACATCCAACATCTGAGAGAGCACAAGTACACTTGCCATTTGTGCGATCGGATGTTCCTCTCCGATGCCATGCTGAAGCAGCATCTCAAGCGTCACGAGGATCCCAACTACGTTCCCGGGAAAATGGGACGCTTCCGGAGTGATGTCCCCATTCAGGAGGAGTACACCTGCGAAACTTGTGGGAAGACCTTCCCCGGATCCGAGCGGACTCCATACCTCCTCCACATCGACGAACACAAATTTCCTTGTCAACTCTGCGATCGAAGCTTCAGATCGGAAGCCCTCCTCCAACAGCACGTCATCCGGCACGAAGATCCGAACTACGTTCCAGGAAAACGGGGCATCGGTCGAATGCGGACGGACATCCCCGTCCAAGACAGCTACAGCTGCGAGACCTGCGCCAAAATTTTCAAAGCCTCTGAGCGCAACGCCTACATCCAACACCTGCGGGAGCACAAGTACACTTGCCGTTTGTGCGATCGGATGTTCCAATCCGACAACTTGCTCAAGCAGCATCTTAAGCGCCATGAGGATCCTTCATTTGTTCCCGGAAGAGCTGGACGCTTCCGGAATGACATCCCAATACAAGAGGAGTACACCTGCGAAATCTGTAACAGGAAGTTTGAGGGATCCGAGCGGACTCCGTACCTCCTCCACATCGCTGAGCACAAATATCCCTGTCATCTCTGCGACCGGAGCTACCGGGCGGAGAACCTTCTCCAGCAGCATCTCAAGCGGCACGAGGATCCCAACTACGTCCCCGGCCAGAGGGGAAACTTCCGGAGTGATGTCCCCATCCAGGATGAATACAGCTGCGAAGTCTGTAACAGGAAGTTCGATGGCTCCGAGCGCACTCCCTACCTCCTCCACATCGATGAACACAAATTTCCTTGTCAACTCTGCGACCGAAGCTTCAGATCGGAGGCCCTCCTCCAGCTGCACGTCATCCGGCACGAGGATCCGAATTACGTGCCGGGAAGACGGGGTCTCTGGCGAATACGGACGGACATCCCGATTCAGGACAGCTACACCTGCGGAACCTGCGACAAGACCTTCACAAAGTCCCAGCGGCGCTTGTACCTCATCCATCTCTCTCAGCACAGAAGGGAGGAGATGTACAAGTGTGGACTCTGCGGCCGGAAGCACCTGTCCGAGAAGCTGCTCCAGCAGCATATGAAGCGCCACGATGATCCTCGATATGAACCCGGCCGGAGAGGAGGGCGAAGGAACATTTCTGAGATGGGAAACGGAAGCAGCAAAGAAAGGTTGAGCTGTCCACTTTGCGATCTCCAGTTCCGATTCAATAGCGCGCTGGAGACCCACAAAAAGCGACATGAGGACCCTTCCTACACGCCAAGGAAGCGGCTGGAGAGGATCCCGATCCAGGATGTCTACACCTGCGAGATTTGCCAGAAGCAGTATTCCAAAAGGGGGACCTTCCAGGTCCACATGTACCAGCACCGAGCCCGCCAGAAATATGGCTGTCACCACTGCGAGCGAAAGTTCTCATCCAATGCCCTCCTCCAGCAGCATCTCCGGAAGCACTTGGATCCCGCTTTCAGGGCCACCACCAGTCGGCTAAAGTGGAGGGTGGGCGCCGGTGGTCGGGGGAGGAAGCGGGCGGATGTCCCATACCAGGACGTCTATCACTGCGAACACTGCGGGGACAAGAACAAGTCATTCACCAATCGGATCAAGTATCTGCTCCACCTGAGGAACCACACTTTGGAGGAGAACTTTGGCTGCTCCCAGTGTCCCCGAAGGTTCAAGACGAAGCAGGCGCTCGCATCTCATGTGGAGACCCACAACTCCGTCAAGGCCTATGAGTGCGAGGACTGTTTGAAGAAGTTCCGGACCTACAACTGTCTCCGGATCCATAAGATGAAGTTCTGCAAGAAGATCCCGTGCCAGTTCCAGTGCCAACTTTGCGAGGACCGCTTCCAGACTGAGGGGCAGCTCCAGAAGCACTTCTCCAGGTGGCATACCGACAACAGGATGTCCACCTGTAGCAGCAGCAATGATGGAGGAGGGGGAGGTGGAGGGACGGATTCTGTCTCGGAGGTGGAGCATCCTTGCCCCTACTGCCGGCAGACTTTCAACACCAAGTTTGGACTCACCCGCCACATTTGCATTTACCATCCGACGAGTCAGGCGGGGATGGAGACCAAGACTCATTTGCTGAGCTTGTTGAGCAAGCTGAAGAACAAGGAGGCGGGACATGAGGTCTTTTTGACGAAGGTGGATGCTGGAGCAAGTGTGGGGGAGGGAGATGGAGATGTACAGCAGCCAACTGGATCTCCAGCGGAGGATGAGCAGGAGACGCCGCCACCGGCTGATGACATGGCTAGTGATGATGATGATTATGGCCTGGATCTGAGCGACATGCTGGCAACGGACTTCTGCGAAACGGAAATGACGGAAGCGCCACCTTCACCACAGCTTCCAACTCCTCCGAAGAAGACCCGGGAGCTTCCAGCCAAGCGGACCTACTCCTCCTCCTCCAAGAACGTCTGCTACTGCGGCAACCACCCCAAGAACAAGAAGTTCAAGAGTCCCAAGCTCTGTCATAATCGGCAGTGTCCCTGCGTCAAGCTGAACAAGCGTTGTGGCTCCAAGTGCCAGTGCGTCCAGGGCTGCCTCAACAGCGACGATAAGGAGCAGGAGCAGCAGCAGATATTCAGGGAACAAAGGGAGTCAATGATTATCGAAGAGGAGGCCCAGCAGCGGGACAGTCCGGAGTCAAATGGAAATGGAGGAGTGGCTTGTTTTAATGAAGATGAGATGGAGGAGGAGGAGCTTCCCGTTCCCGTGGAGGACATCCGTCCATCGACATCCAAAGGCTACTCCAACATAGGCATGTCCTCCGAGTTTATCTCCCTGGATGATAGTCAAGACGGTGGAGGAGGGAATGATTTTATCGATGAAGCTGATGATGTTGACCCTCTTGGAGATTGCGATCCCCTCCAGGCATCCTCCTCCGAGACTAATGACAAGGAGCCGGAGCCGGAAATAACTTTGACTTCACTGCTGAGGTCATCATCATCTTCATCCACCAATGCAGCAGCAGCTTCCTCCTCCGTCGACGGCTCCATCAGCATCAGCAACGTTGTGTCCGTTTCCTCCACCTCCATTCCACCGCCGGATTCCATGGAGAGCTTCAGCCAGTCCGCCTCCCTCCGCTGCCAGTTCTGCAAGAAGAACTTCAAGACGATGCCGACCTTCGTGTCCCACTTCCTGGTCCACGGGGCGGAGTTCCGGACCCTGACCTGCCCCATTTGCACCAAGGACTTCAAGCTCCTCTCCGACTTCATCCATCATCTGGACCTCCACAACCGAGGAGTGTTCCAGTCCTGCTCCAAATGCTCCAGCAAGTTCAAAACCAAGCAGGATCTGGAGCGCCACCTCCAAGTCCATCACTTCAAGCCGATGGAGTGCGGCCTCTGCTCCGAGAAGTTCCCCACCTCCCAACTGATGATGTTGCACTGGTCCAAGCTCCATCCCACTTGCCAGTGCGGCCTCTGCAATGTCAAGTTCTTCTCCTATGACGACCTCACCTTCCACATGAAGTCCCTGCACTCCCCATACGACTGCGTCCACTGCGGGGCGAGGTTCGAGAAGATCGATCCCTTGCTGGACCACTTCCTGGCCAAGCACTATATCACGCTGTGCTCCAAGAACGCTCGGACGCTGGCTCCAGAACCGGCTCCAGCTCCGCCACTCCTCCCTACCAGCTCGAAGACTGGCGCCTACAACAAGAAGTGCGACTACTGCGGCTTGTTCTTTGTCTCCCTGGAGGAGCTCAACGAGCATCTCGTCGGCCATCTGACCCAGGGAAATAAAGCAGTGCCTCCAGCGCCTCCAGGCCAGGTGACTCCTCAGATAACGAGCACCTACAGCACCTCCAGTTCCAATCCCTCCTCAATGGTCTACATGCAATATCCCTCCGAAGCGGAAGAGAGACTCAACGACAACCAAAACGCGGTGGAGGTCTTCACCTGCCCCAAATGCTATCGAAGCTACAACATCAAAAACTCTTGGATGACCCATCTCCGCTCCTACAACCTGCCGCTGTGCTCCGCCTGCGGCTCCCTCTTCGAGGACCGGGAGGAGCTCCTCCGCCATCTGGAGAATAAGGATGGGAGCAATCGGCCCATCTGCGTGGTCTTCGAGTGTCGCTACTGCCTCCAGAACTTTGTCCACAGTAAATACCTCTCCACTCATATGAAAAAGCACGAGCGACAGAGGAACGCTGCTGCTGAGGCAACCACCAACACCGCCGCCTCCTCCTCCACAGATTCAGTCCCGATCATCGTCGCCAGCACCAGTCTAGCAGCAGCGCATCAGCATCAGCAGGAGGATTCGGTGCCTATCCCCGTCGGCGGCAGCGATTATCAAGCTTATCAGTACGTCGTGGTCCAGCGGGAAGCCCCTCCTCATCAGCAGGCCGGAGATATCGAGGAAATCACGTTGGACTAATTAAAATCTGTACCTGGTTAATAAAATATAATCAAGATTATGGACATCCACCCAGTCGACTAAAATAGTTACCCATTTCTTAATTTATCTTCGATCACCGCGCTATGCAAACCTAGTTAATTAGATGTAGTGTAGTTAATTATGCTCAATGAATTACAACTTTCTCCCAATTTATGTTTAATTAATTATTATTTTTTTTAGATATAACTTCTCTTTATTCTCATCATCATCATCCTTGTCGTTTTTGTTTATTAATACTTATTTAAATCCGAAATATAATTATTAAATATATATTTTAGTTTAAGTTGTAGTTTTTAATTAAATGTTAGTTTTGAGGCTTTAGGCACATTGATATTGATTATCATTTATTTAGCTTATTAAAACTAAAATTGTGTTTCGTCTCGCGCAACGTTTTGTAACTTTTATCGGTCGTTTGCTTGCTTACTAGCTCCTTCTCCTCGATAACTTCACAGTAGTAACTTAATTATTGTCGTCTTTAACTTTAAATCTAAAATTATTATTATTATTAATCATCTAAAAAAAAATGCCCCTACTTGAGTGAGTGATTTTTTTTAGATAGCGAAGAAAGCATAATCGGTTTAAGAACACTGTTTGTTACGTTAGTACTAACTACTTTACACTAATTAAAACTGACTCGAAAATGTACAATTCGGAGGGATAAATGACTTCACAGTAATAATTAAATAATTAATTAAATTGTTATAATTTAAAAAAAAGAAACTGTCCAGACTGATTCATAAACCTCTGCATAAATAAACCAATTTTTTATAATATGCAACAATCGCACAAAAAAAACTGAATAAATTATATAACTATTATTATAATAATTGTTAAACGGCAAGTTTTTAATTGTTGATTTTGCTTTCTTTGATACCTTCTTAAGAACATATGTCATGGGTCAGTCATTAAATATATTTCGAGTTTCATTTTTTTTATGTCATACATAATTCGTTTCTCTTTTCTCTCTCATCATTATCGTAATAATAATTTACATAATTATCTGTTTTTTTTAGGCAACATTATTTGGTTTACATTGTTTCGTACATTTTAATTTAATTTTTAAACTATTTATTGCAAAGTTAGATATGGGCATATTTCCTTTTTTTCTTCTAAAACCAAAGCAGTCTGCCATTTTCTTTCTTTTCTTTTTTTTTGCAAAAATTGACTTTTGCCAAAACCGCATTTCGTATTTCCATCTCTTTTTTTTTATAAGGCACACGACAAGTTCATGTTGAGCATTGAGATTCAAAATCATTTTCTTCTTAAAACATTCTTAGTCCAAAATTCTGTACAGGGTCTTACAAAATTCATTTATCTGTCATCATCATAGAAAAAATATCGAGCACTTCACTTTTATTTCTCCGTTGCAGTTTCTAAATATTCCATCAAGTCCAACTTTCATTTATCAGCATTTATCTAACCAAGCGAGCGAGCAGGAGAAAGTTACAACTTTCACTGAACATTTTCAGAGTGCAAGGAACAGATTTAGTAATCTTTTTCAATTTTTCAGAAGAAGACAAAAATAGTCTTGCATTGGAAGGTTGACATTGGAGCTCTGCTCACATTGCTGCTGACCCTCTTCCCCTTTTTTTTTGCATTTTCATTTACTTCCGGAGGAGCTGTTGGAGTGTGGGCTTCCAAATGTATATCTTAGGCCAAAGGGAGTCTTCACGATCTTCCCCCACTTCTTGGAGTCCTCCCCTGGAGTAGGGCTGGGGCAGCTGCTGAGGCTTCCGCTGCCGGAAGCCAATCTGGAGGAGGAAATGGGATCCCCTCCGCTCCTCCTCTGATTCCAGGGGCTGTCGCAGCCGCTGGACAGCTTGGATTGCTCTTGTACGGAGGCCAGGTTGGAGGAGGAGAGGGACCACTTGGAAATCCGATTCCGTTGGGAGGACCGCCCCTGCATGTCCAGAAAGGCGGCGTCCATATCAGCGTCCATGGAGGAGGAGCATACCGGGGCATCCTGAGACGGCTGCTGCTGATGATGTTGTTGTTGGGGGAGGAGCTCACTTTGAGAGGAACTGTTGGATCCACTTCCTCCTCCTCCTCCCTTCCCTCCAAAGGGGAATCTCACGCTCCGGCCCTGCATTATGGGGACCTTGGACTCGGAACTGTTATCCTTGTCCTTCTCCTTGGACCGGCAGGGACTTGGGGAGCGTCGTGTGAGGAGACCTCCAAAGAAGGCTGCCTTGGAGCCCACAATCGACTTCTGCGCTTTCTTCTCCTTTTCCTTCTCCGCCTTCTCCTTCTCCTTGGCCAGCTTCTCCTCCAGCTTGTTCTGCTTGGCCTCCCTCCGGTCCAGACTCTTGCAGCGTTGGTTGCTCCCTCCATGCTCATTGACCAGCGGGGTGTACTTCCCCCCCACCCCGTAGTCCACCGCCATGGTCATCATCTTCCCCTTGGGGTCCCTCTCCAGGGATTTGCACTTGGTGGAGGACTCCTGCAACATCCCCATCCCCATCCCGGGACTCTTGGGAGGCAGCCCTTTGGGCAGGGCCGACACTGGAGAGAAGACAGTCCCTCCACCAGAGACCACCACGTTGGACTGAAGATTCCCGTCCGTCACGATGGAGTCCACGCTCCCCGACAGCGGCATCCCCCCCACGGAGTGACCCTCATGATGATGATGATGATGATGGTGCTCATGTCCCCCCTGTCCCGGTATGAAGGGCGGGCCGGAGCTGGTCCTGGAAGCCGACTGCGCTTGATTCAGATTGTGATGATGATGCTGCTGCTGCTGCTGACTCGGTGGTTTGGGGAGGGGGGGAAGGATCGACGACTTGTTCTTTTGATGATGATGATGCTGTTGTTGTTGCTGACCTCCTCCTCCTCCGGAATCTGACATCTGCTGACCTTGACCTTGGTGGTGGCTCATCATGCTGACCATGGTCCCTGGATTCAGACTCTCCAGTAGTGACTGGGGAATTTTTCCCTTTCGCGTTGAAGTGCTTGGATGAGAGAATCCTGGAATACAGCAGAGTCCGGATTGCATTTTCAGCCCCGACACCTCCTGTCCCTCCCAAAAATTTACTTTGCCGGTTACATGATCACATTGTTTGATTGAATTTGCATTTAAAAAAAAAAAACTTCGAAAAATCTCAATCAAGTGCTAAAAATTAATTTTTTTAGCTAAAAAAAATATTCATTCACCTTTTTGCATTTTTATTTTGCAAAAGTAGTCATATTATTTTTTTAATCATTTTAATTCTCAACTAATTTTTTTTTGTAATTTCAAACAATCAATCAAACACACACGGCAATTAAGTAAATTTTTGCTTTCATTTGTAAGTAAAACAGGAGGTGTTGGGAGTGAATTATGCAAAAATAAAAATAGTAAAACGTGACAAAAATAATTAGGCTTTTGGTTAATTAAAAAATCATAAAAAAAGTGCAACAGGTTTTAATTATTTTTTTGTTTAGCAAACCTTTGAAAGTAATTGGTTATCCAGATCCTTCAACTGCTCATCAATGGACTTGGTATTGCTCCTGGAGCTGTCCATACTCCCGGGGCTGGAGTTCTTGTGGGATGAGTGGGAGGCATTGGAGGCCTGTCCGACGGAGCCCAGGCTCTCATTGGAATTCTTGGCAAGACTAGATCCGCTCCCTCCCAGCCTCAGCTTGGAGGGGAGGTTGGCATAGCTCGGCGGCTCGGAGTCGCACTTGGTAACTTTGGAGTAGAAGAGGGCGGGATCCATGTGGGGCTTCCCCCCCAGCCCGGAGGAGGAGCTGAGGCTCATCGAAGGCTGATGATTGATTCGCGATTTTTGGTCCTCCAGATTTTGGCTCCCCTTATTATTATTATTACTCATCCCGGAGACGGAGTAGCAGGGGGACTCCCTATAAATGGGAGGGATGTAAGGGGAGGACGAAGTGGAGGAGTTGAAGGAAGAGTAGAGATTCGATGGGAGGGATGTCATCGGCGGTGGGGCATTCTGCAGATGGAGGACCCGTATCATGGCGTCCCTCTCCACCAACCGAGATTCCAGGTCCTTGACCGTCCTCTCCAGTTCCGCTGCTCGGTTGTGGGTGGAGGGAAGGTCTTCCAGGGCGGCTCCGGAGGAGCTGGCGCTCCCTCCGTGGCCATTTCCCCCGAAGAAATGGGGCGTCTCTCCGCGGGAGGACCAGGAGCTGGGTGTGTTGGGCGCGGAGCAGGGCTGGGAAACGGGCTGATGATTATTTTGACCTTCCAACGTGAAGAACTGCTCCCACCTGGAGACGACGGCCTGGAGGCTGTGGATCTTTTCCTCCGAGAGCTTCAGCTTTTCCTGGAGGAGTTGGAGCTCGGGTTGGAGGTCTTGCTGGGAGCCGTGGTGTGAATGGCTGTGTTGCTGCTGCTGCTGTTGTTGCTGACCTTGATGACCTCCGGGATATGGGGGAGGTGCGGTGTAGTTCCGCGGAGCGGGTGGACCTCCACATCCACCCATTATTCCTCCATGATGGCTCCGACTGGTGGCCTGGGTGTTGCTGGCAGCGTTGACGGAGGCGAGCTGGAGCTTCAGGTCGGTGATCTCGGATTCCAACTGGGACCTCAGCTTCTTCTCCGACTGCTCCCGCTTCTCGTTGGAGAGCTGGAGGGAGGAGAGGGCCCGCTGGAGTTGGGACACTTTGTCCACGTACTCTTGCTTCTTGTGACACTGGAACGAATAGAGTTAAACGGTTGGTTAGAAAATAAAAGCGCAGTTAGAGGATAATTAATCCCTCAGATTTGAATTTGTTTGCCTCTTCAACGCTGCAGCGCTTAAAAATTTATCTACCTCTTCCTCCAACCGCAACACGTTCTGTTGGGCGTTGGTCAGCGCGCTGTCCAAAATATCGATGTGGGTCCGTTGCTCAGTCAGCGTCGCCCGCTGGGCCGCCAGCTCAATGTCTTGGCGCTCCTTTATCGCTATCAATTCCTTGTCTGGGAAAAAAATCCAACATGAATTAAATAATTAAAATAATTTTAAATAAATTATTATTATTATTTTTAAACTTACTTTCTGAGATCAGTTGAGAAAGCGTCACATCCTTTTTGGACAGTTCCTTTTTATAAGCGTCCGTATCCGATGACATGGCAAAGGGCGAAATATTCTGGAGGGAGTTGGAGGAGGAGATCAGCTCTCTATTGACAGCGGTCAATCTTTTCACCTCCGTGGTGAGCTGTGCCCTGGCCGTCCTCTCCAGACTTTCCCTCCTCTCGGCGGACTCGAACAGGGAGGCGTGGTCCTTCTGGAGCCTTGTGAGCTCCGCCTCCAGCTTGTGGATGGTCTGTATCCGGCGGCGAGCGTTGGCGAGCTCCGCCTTCAGATTGGAATTCTCCCGCATCAGGATCTCCAGGATTTGGACGGAGGGGAGGACGTCCTCCGAACTCTTGTTCTCGGAGACGGTCGCCAGAGCGGAGGAACAAGCCTTCCATGGAGGAGGCTGACTGCTGGACTGGGGCTGCTGCTGCGGATGACAGGGGGTCTGCTGGTTCTGCTTGGAACAGTCGTAGTAGTCAAAGTCGTGGCTGCAGCTGTGCGGATTCGTGCTCATGATCGTCGCGTGGGTCAGATCCGGCTGGGAGCGGGAGAAGCTGGCGGATCGAAGGAGGTTCGGGTGGATGGAGCTGCTTATCGGGTCTTGCTGTAAATTAAAAAAAAAAATCGAATATATGAGTTTACCTTTTACGAAATTAATTTGGAGGTGGTGGATTATCATTTTGATGTGGTTCCTTTACCTGAACCTCTTTGGCAAGATGCTTGAGCACCGTAAGCTGGTCCAAGTAGTCCCTCGGGATGTCCAACAGCTCTGTGGAGGTCACAGTGCTGTCCCCACTCTTCTCAGAGAGCTGCTGCCCCTGATGATGATCACGATCACAATTACCACCGCCCCCAGCCTGACTAAGGCCACTGGAAAGGTCCCTCTGGGGGGACTGAGATTTGCGGGAGCCGGAGCAGGATCCCGAATTCCGATTACTTTGTCCCATCCCAACAGAAGTGAATTCATGACTAGCAGGTCTGCACACAAAATCAAAATTAAAAAATTAAATTAACCCAGTTCAAATCCTAATTAATTTAGCATTTAACTAACTAATTATAGCTTACATCCAAGTGTCGGCAAGCAAACTGGAATTATTCTGATGGATGATAAGAGTATTGTAAGTTGAGTGTGAGTTGGAGTCCAAGCTCATGTTGCAGGGATGGCTCCCGCTGTTCCGGTGGAGGCTGTTCCTATTCGACATGGAATTTTGACCTCCGCCCTGACCTCCTTGACTATAATAGTTATTGTTGTTCCCCATGTCATGATGATACTGCTGCTGCTGATGCTGACCTCCCTCCTCCTCCTCCTCCATATCCAGATCCGAGTCGGAATCCGAACTCTCCGAGGAGGATGACTGGCTCAGAGGGATCTTCGTCTTGGTCCTGGTCAGCGCCATAACCTGCTGCATATAGTTGGAGGCCCCTGATCCTCCACTACTCCCTCCTCCTCCCCCTCCACCTTGTTGATGATGGCAGTTATGGTCCTTTCCTCCTCCTCCTCCTCCTCCGGAGGAGGCTGTGTCTATCCCGGAGTCGGACTTGTGCTCCTCCCCCTGAGGCTCCTGCCTCTTTGTACATGTGAGGAGGAGCCGGTCCTCCGGACTCAGTTCTTCCGTTGAGGAGATTAGCGGGTTATCCATAACTTAATTTAATTGCTCACTTTAAAAAAATATATTTATAACTGAACCAATTTTGCAAATTGTTTCCCACAAAAAAAATGTCACAATTTTTCCTTCTTCGGTTTTATTCACGTTTCATCATATTCCTCCGCTGCTCATTTTTTCGCCTGCAATAAACAAATAAATCATCATATTTT